>ML253660.1:0-33447 GCA_005239495.1 Nicotiana undulata | reverse complement strand
CGTACGCCACAGCGAGATTGAGTACCATATGGGAGCGGGCCGTACGCCACGGCGGATACCAAACTTGTTTGATTTGAGATTGTTATTTGATGCCGGATATTGATGTACTTGATTATTTGTTTACTTGCCTACAGTTTTCCTTACATCCTGCTTACTTTATTACTGTTGGACCTTAGTGAGTATCGAGTCGATCTCTCGTCACTACTTCTTCGAGATTAGACGGGATACTCACTGGGTACATATATGTATATGTACTCATACTACACTTTCTATGCATTTTGTTGCACATGTACCTTTATAGTACAGTGATTGGCTTGGAAGACTTATACGGGCTGCATTCATCCAGAAGCGTTCCACAGCTGCCGGAGTCTCCCTTCTGTGTACTTACATTTGATATCTATTGCCTTTGTCCCATTTATTTCTCGGACAAGAGTTGTATAATTGTATAAATTCTTAGAAACTGCTCATGTACTTGTTTCACCGGGTTCTGGGGATGTGTTGAGTCTTGTTTTATGGGATTAAATAGATTTCTTGTCGTGTTTAATTTACAAAAAATTATTTATTTGATTATGAAATGCAATAAAGGCAACAATTTCGAAATTGTTAAACAGGAAGGTATTTCAACTGATTAAGGGGTTGGCTTTCCTGACAGTGGTGTCCGGCGCCATCACAACCCATAGGTTTTGGGTCGTGACAGTCCCGAGTATCGTATCCTCGGCATCTATATCCAAGGGTATGCCTCTTTAGGGGTCTTACAAGTTCGAATATGTATTTGAAGTCGGGATCGTGTCTTGTTATTTGAATGCACCCACTTGGGGGCCTTGTGGTCTATGACACGCCTATAGAACTTACAGTTTTAAACATATCCGCGGTTAACCTATTGGGATCTTACGACCTCGGATCTTGATAAATCGAATGTTAATGATAACCGTTTCTTGAATTTGCAAAATGTTTTGATGATAAGACATTCCTTTCATTATTTGATACAAGCATATATGTATTCGCCGTCGAGGGCTCGATCCTCCTATGCGGGCATGACTCATTCGACCGTTTGACCCTCTACATTACTTTCCTGCAAAAAACCTTCTTCGGCTTACTTTGACTTGTTTTGCGGGGCGTCTCCCCCCCCCCCCCCCCCCCCCCCCCCCGGACAGTGTCCTCCAGCGGTCGGGATTGCTTAGAGAGAAACCTCGAATACTTGTATAAGTTCTTTCTGGAGGACGCGTAAATGTTGCCTCATTAAAAACCTTATCGGTAAAAACCCTTTTTCGGGAGCAAAATCTGATCGAAGGAAAAGAATGCAACGCGTCTATCGACCCAGGGGCCCTTTGAAACTGGCGGATGTTTTGGAGTCTTTCGCCGGATGCCTGTGGGAGATTAGCTTTTGGGTAAGTGAAAAGAGACGGGGTCATAAGATTACCTTAGCAGTAGTATCGTTTGAGCATGGATATGTTCCAATTGCTTAGGAGCTTCTCACCTTCCAAGGTGCCGAGCTTGTATGATCCTTTGCCGATCACCCCCAAGACACGGTACGGTCCTTCCCATCTCCGTCCTAGCTTCCCCTCATTAGGGTTTCGAGTATTCAAAGTGACCTTTCTAGGACTAAGTCCCCGACTCCAAAGTGTCGGAGGTTTTCCCTCCTGCTATAATATCTCTCGATCCTTTGTTTTTGCGCAGCCATCTGGATCAATGAAGCCTCTCGTTTCTCATCAAGCAATTCGAGGGCCACAGTCATGGCCTCATTGTTTGAATACTCCGTAGAGCTTGGTTCCCCTACTTCAACCGGTATTAGAGCTTCGGACCCATACACCAGAGAGAACGGCGTCTCCCCCGTGCTCGACTTGGGAGTGGTTCGATATGCCCACAGGACTTCAGGCAACATTTCTCTCCATCTACCCTTTGCACTTTCCAATTTCTTCTTCAGGTTTTGGATGATGGTTTTGTTTGTGGATTCGGCCTGGCTGTTGGCGCATGGATGGTAGGGCGTCGATAAGATCCTTTTGATTTATTGTCCTCGAGGAACTTTGTTACTTTACCCCCTGTGAACATCTTTCCGTTATCGTAGGTTATCTCGAAGGGGATCCCAAACCAGCATAGGATATGGTCCCATATGAAGTTGATAACTTCTTTTTCTCTTATCTTCTCGAAGGCCCGTGCTTCCACCCATTTAGAGAAATAGTCAGTCATAAACAGAATAAATTTGGATTTACCTGGTGCCGTTGGTAGTGGTCCGACGATATCCATCCCCCATTTCATGAACGTCCATGGTGACAAGACCGAGTACAATTGTTCATCAGGCTGATGGATCATGGGCGTGAATCTTTGACATTTGTCGCATTTACGGACGAACTCCCTAACATCTTTTTCCATACTGCCCCAATAATAACCTGCCTTGATCACCTTTCAGACTAAAGATTCGGCGCCAGAGTGGTTCCTGCAGGTTCCCTCGTGGATTTCTCGAAGCACGTCATCTGTGCCACCCGACCCCAGGCATACTGCCAGAGGCCCGTCAAAGGTTCTCCTATAGAGAGTGTTGTTCTCGTCGAGCGAGAACCTGACTGCCTTGGTTTGCAGGGCTCTTGATTCCTTCGGGTCCGCAGACAACTTTTCGTCCTTCAAATAATTTATGTACTTGTTTCTCCAATCCCAGGTCAGGATGGTGGAGTTGATCTTGGCGTAGCCATCTTCGATCGCCTACCTTGTTAACTGAACAACGGCTCCAGGGAGTACATCGTCCTCTTCGCTGGATGACCCTAACTTTGTGAGGGAGTCGACCTCACTATTCTGTCATTCCTTGAAGTGATGCAGCGTGACCAAAGTCTTGTCGAGGTACCTCTGCATTCTGTCTTCTCGGACCTCGAAGCTCTCGTTCACATGGTTAACAACTAGGAGAGAATCACATTTGGCCTCTATGCACTCGGCTTCGAGGCTTTTGGCTAACTCTAGACCTCCAATCTCAACCTCATACTCGGCTTCATTGTTAGTCAATTTAGTAGTTTTAATGGATTGTCTGATTACGTTGCCCGTGGGTGGCTTCAGGACTATGTCGAGCCTAGACCCTTTCACGTCTGAAGCACCGTCAGTGAACAAGGTCCATACCCCGGAAGATGTGCCCATTTTCAATAATAATTCCTTCTCCACTTCGGGCACCAGAGCGGGCGCAAAGTCGGCCACAAAATCTGCCAAAATCTGGGATTTGATAGCCGTTCGGGCTGATATTCGATATCGTTCCCTCCAAGTTCAATGGCCCACTTGGCCAATCATCCTGACAACTCAAGTTTATGCAATATGCTTCGAAGCGGGTACGTCGTCAAGACGCAGATGTGGTGACATTGGAAATAAGGTTTTAATTTTCAAGAAGCGCTAATCAACGCAAGGGACAATTTTTCCAGAAGAGGATACCTGGTTTCAACATCGCCCAGGGTCCGACTCACATAATAGATAGGGAATTGCGTACCTTGTTCCTCTCGAACCAGCACACTGCTTACCGCTACCTCTGATACAACCAAGTGTAGATACAACATCTTGCCCTCCTTTGGAGTGTGCAACAAAGGTGGGCTCGACAGATACCACTTCAATTCTTATAGGGAATTTTGGCAGTCGGGGGTCCATTCTGTTTTTCTTTCTGAGCAGAGAGAACATATGATGACTTTTATCTGTGTCACGCCCCAAAACCGAGGGACGAGACCGGCACCTAACCGGATGAACCCAGTCAAACGGACCTGGATTGCCTTTCCTACCCAACGTATTACCCCGTGTTCATTACATACATTATTCCATATGAATTAGCCAATTTAGATTCAAAGTACAATTTACAACATAAATTCATTTTTCCTCTTTTAACTTTCAACAATTGATAATCCAAAACATACAAGTTACATACAACATTTCCGATACGATCCACAATTTCGAGTGAGTACAACTACAGCCCAAAATATACATCTATACAACCCACACAGTGTCTACGGAGCCTCTAAGAATACTAGGAGTTTTACATAAATTTTCCGGCAACAAGGCCCCGGCTATAGCTTTTACAACATAAGCCAAAGAGAATGATATAGTCCACACACGACCCCGAGAGGAAATGGGGCTCACCAGAACTGCTGAAAAGATGAAGAGGAGGCACCACGAACAGCAGGCTGAACTACCTACTATGGAACCACCTACATCCATATAAAAGATGTAGCGCCCCCGACAAAAGGGACGTTAGTACCGTTGAATAGTACTAGTATGTATAAACAAACTTCACTCTAAGTAAAATCAAGTAATGCACAGATAGAAGGCAGTCAACGAAACCAATAAGTATTGCACATAGATACAGAGACAAACACAATTGGGAGTTTCACAAATTCTTATTTCAACACAATCATATTCCACCCTTATTCCTTCTCAACAATCCACCCTTATTACTTTCTGTTGCAGCGTGCAACCCGATCCCACCGGACAATCACATTTCAGCCTTATTAAATTCTGTTGCGGTGCGCAACCCGATCCCACCGTACAATCACATTCCACCCTTATTACTTCTCACATATCACCCTTATTCCTCCTGTTGCGACGCGCAACCCGATCCCACCGTACAATCACATTTCATAGCAACAATAACAGCCCACAATTCAATCACAAGGCTTCATATCATCAAGAGTACAATTTCATAACAACCAAATAATCATGTGTTCACAATAGTCTTCATCAACCATTAATTCAATCACAAAGATTTTCATCTCAAAAATATAAATTCATTACAACCAACAATCCGTATGAAATCAAGCCATAATAAACCTTGCCAAACAATGAGTCATATACGATATTGCCATGGTCATTTAGTTCAATTAAATCAATTGACAACTCCGTTTCATCACTTGCTACATAGCCCTTAGCACTTAGATACTTTCACACATTTGGGTTCGTTATCATTCCTTCATACCAACATAATCAAGCATTTAACAAACCTTGTACATGATATAGTAATCACAACGAACTCACCTTTCACAATTTCAGTTAACATGGTAATCGACTAAGAGAATCAGAGCATGAAATCTTACACCTCAACACAGCCGGACAATCAATTTCATATATATACTCAGCAAGAAACTCATACCAAATGCTCAGACACCAACAAGGCGACGCTACAAAGTTTAAAGTTAGCCATACATACCTCGAATCGGAATCCCCTTTAATTTTTATCACAAATCACCGGACCGTCTAGCACCGTCAATCTATTCCACAATGTGACATATTTCACTTAGAATTAGGAACCATGAACATAACTCGAACTCATTTAGGCATTTTATCGAATGCTATGTGACCCCTTAGATTACCAACCCCCTTTTTCTGAATAATTACCCAAACTTGTTTCCCTTTACTAGATTATGGAGTTTAACTCACATGCATGCAAAGTATCGGCTTTTATTTTCAAGAACCAACCTATGTGTGTTTCATTCTAACTAAAATCTGAGAATTAAAAGGAAACGGGGTGGGGACTTACCTCTTATAGTGAAGAAGATGAAGATTACTCGATAATTTCCGGGCCTGAGTGATATTTGAAGAATCAATTTGGGGAAGATGAGGACTTCTCTCTCTAGAACCCACTCTCACTTCTCTCTATTTTTGTTCAGATACTCATTAAAAGTGAAGGGGAGGGATGTTTTATTAAACTGGGGGTCGGGTGCAAAATTAGAAATTAAAAGAGCCCCGAAGCAGGAAATGCGGTCAGTAATGATTTGACACCTTAAAATCAGGAACTTCCCCGACCCTACCCCGAAGGCACACTTCTCGGGATTGAGTTTAATGTTGTAGCTTCTTAGGATATCGATGTTTCCAGCAAATGGGTTAGATGGTCCTTTGCGCGCAGAGACTTAACTAGCATATCATCAATATATACTTCCATGGATTTGCCTATGGCACTCGCAAATTTTATTAACCAACCGTTGGTACGTAGCTCCGACGTTTTTCAGCCCGAAGGGCATGACGTTGTAACAATACACCCCATACTTCGTGATGAACGAAGTCTTTTCCCTGTCCTCGGGGTTCATTTGAATCTGATTATACCCCGAGTAGGCATCGAGAAAGGCGAGGGTCTCGTTCCCGACCGTGGCATCGATCAAGCGGTCGATGTTGGGCAGCGGGAATGAATCTTTAGGGCACGCCCTATTTAAGTCCTTATAATCTACGCACATCCTTAACTTATCCCCCTTCTTGGGTACTATCACCACATTGGCTAGCCAATAGAGGTATTTTACTTCCCTAATAGAACCTATTTTGAAGAGTTTTGTTACCTTATCCGTGATGAATGCGTGTTTTACTTCGGATTGAAGCCTCATTTTTTGCTTCACCGGTTTGAACCTGGGGTCGACGCTCAGCCAATGGGTGGTTATTTCGGGTGGAATCCCTGTCATGTCTAAATGGTACCAAGCAAAACAGTCGATGTTATCGGTAAGGAATTGAATGAATGTTTTCCTCAGTTCGGGGGTTAACCCCGTTCCCAGGTATACCTTTCGATTCGGAGAGCGTCCGACCAAGACTGCATGCTCCAGCGCCTCGACTGTAGATTTAGTGGCGTCCGATTCCTCGGGGGCGACGAAGGTACGAGGGGTGAGGAAATCGTCCTCGCCATCCTCGGGGGTTGTTCTTCCCTCCGGCTCCTCCGAGGTGAAGGGCATTGGCGCTGATGGATTGTTGTGAATAATGAACATCTCCCTGGCCGCATGCTGTTCTCCATATACAGTTTTTATACCGCCTTCCATTGGAAACTTCATCATTTGGTGGAAAGTTGATGGCAGTGCCCTCATTCTATGTATCCATGGCCTCCTAAGTAATGCGTAGTACCTCATGTCCCCTTTGATGACATAGAACTTTGTGTTCTTGATCGTCCCAGACATGTTGATCGGGAGGATGATCTCCCCTTTCGTTGTCTCGTCGGCCATGTTGAATCCGTTGAGAGTTCGCGAGGTAGGTATGACTCGGTCGAGCATCCCGAGTTGCTCCACTACTTCCGTCCTGATTACGTTGGCCGAGCTACCTGGGTCCAAAAGGACACGTTTAATTTGAACGTTATTTAAGAGGAAGGAAATTACCAACGCATCATTATGCGGGTGAAGCGGGTCTCGAGATCCCCGTCGCTGAATGTAAGGGTGTCTTCGGGTGTGTGGCTCCAAGCCTGTCCTGCCGCTGCAGTTGATATCTTTGCCCGTTTAATCACGGTCCCCTGAGGGATGTCGCTCCCCCCAATGATCATGTGCACGGAGTGCCGGGACTCTCTTGCTCCGCCTTTTCGAGCTATTGCCCTTCCCTGGGGGAGATCCATGATTCGATTGCTGGAGAATCCTTGCAGATACCCTTTGCTAATTAACCGAATTTCTTCCCTCTGAAGGTGCCTGCAATCCTTGGTTTCGATGACCGTGAGTACCGTGGAACTCGCACGTCAGGTTAGGGTCCTTCTGCGAGGAATCTGACAGTACGAGTTTTGGCCATCTGGTGTCTTTGATCTTACTCATGGCCGATATGATATCTAAAATATCATCCCTGGAGTTGTATTGGGTCGGTTGGGGTACTCTTGCCGGTTCCGTGTGCCTACCATACCTAGCTTTGTCCGCCACCCTGCTTTTGTCGTTTCTGGATTGACTACGAAGCTCCCCTGATTCTTGATGTAGGGTCGATACCTTTCTCTCTGTGGTTCTGGCTTTCTTTTTGGGAGTCTCGATTTTATTTTCCAGGCGAGGTCTTCGAGTATTCTTATGACGGCAAGATCAGTCGTTAGTCCTATATTTTCCAACCTGGATTCGGGGGTCCGTCACCGGTGCTGACGCGCCTAAAACTTTTTGATGGTTTTGCAGCTTAGTAATCGCTGCTTGTTGCGCCTGGAGCATTTCGAAGATTATCTGGAGATTATCTTCTCCTTTCTCTCTAGCAGCAGTCTACTGATCTCCCCACTGGACTTTTTGGTGTGCGTCGTGGTCAGTGCGAGGATTAATATCTTTGTATTAGCCGTTACTCGAGTATGTGTTCTTGGGATCTGGCCCCGTTATGCTGCCAGGGCTTAGCGGTGGTACACAAGCATTCGAGATACTCACATCATTCCCTCCAATTATATGAAATTTATCTTAATACCAGTTATTAAGCAGTTGACATAAGGTGCGTTAGGATATAATAGAGAAAAAATAGTTATAAAGCTGAAGAAAAGCAAACCGGAGCGCCTTAAGTCGAAGGCTCGATACTAGCCTCGAGGGCCTTTGAGATTGAGGTTCGGAGCCGATGTCGAATGGTTAGTGAAGCTATAACAGATTTATAGGCCTCGAAGTACACTATTTAAGATCAAAGTTGAGCTATAAATGAAGAACGAGTAATAGAAAGCAATAAATGCGAATAAATGAGCTAGTAAGGAGAAATAGAGAATGTTTTGATATAAAAGCAGAGAATGTTCTTGTGCCTTGTATTCAATATTGTGTGTTACAAAATGACAAGGTTCCCCTTTATATAGCAAGGGGATCTCAGCATAGTACGTTTGTCGCGCCCCATTTTCTTCACGAAATCGGGTTTTGACATTTTAGGGACAACTCGTTTCCTTTTGGGAAAGGGGTTTGCAAGTTTTAAAGAGTCGCCACCTAACGAGTTTAAGGTGCGTTAGGGAACCTATTTAGGTTTATTTACAAACAAGTCTTGATAACCAGAGATAGTGTAAGGGCTTGAAATTATTCTAAGGGGAAGGTATTAGGCACCCCTCAGAATCCATAACTGTGGTTCCCGGCCAAACATCTTTTGTGAATTTGTACAAATAGGAAATTAATGTTTAAGAAAAGAAGATAGTTTTGAAAGATTTGTGGTCTAAGCACACATGTATTTAAGTTGAAAATATTTAATAACTAAGTAGGTTTTTTGGAAAAGAGTTACATTCTAAATACGCATATGGGATAGGGGATGTCCTAGGTTTGTTCATCATATGGATCACATCAATGCAATACCCGGTATGTCACTCCTCAAAGAGGGGCTACACGTGGTATTAATGCACCGGTAATCATATCCATATCTACCCTTCCCACCCCGTAAAGGTAGTTAAAAGCGAGTGTTGGTCTACGACCTCTATTGCATGCTGTTACCCATCCCTTCCTAATAGTCTTGGAGGAGTTTAGGACTTCTATCCTATGAGGGAGGTTCTAGGCAGACCCTTAGGTTCAAAGGTAAAATACTAGGGTGACAGATAAAAACAAATAGGACTGCAATTAAGGGAAAGCACAGAAGGCAGATAGAAGGCTTAGATATACCTCCAACAGTAATGCATATAGACATAACGACTCATACACATATAAGGTCTGTATTTAGTTTCAGAATCCTAAGGCATGGTATCTAGGTGGTTTTAGAACATAACAGAGAAAACAGATTGGTTTTGTAATTCAGAGAGGGAGTCCTAATCAGGTTGCCTACTGATTGTTAAACTTGCTGATTGTTAGGCAATATACATAAAGAAACAAATTTCCCATTTTTTAACAAATTTATCACCTAAGGCTTGCCTAGGTGTAAAACAATGTTCCAGTTATCAGAGTTACTTAGAGGAAACTGTTTTAAATTGTATTACTAAACATGCTTGTTCTAAATGTTCAGAATTCAGGAATTGTTACCAGCTATTTGCAAAACTGTGTGTGTCCATTTTTATCAATAATTAGACTAGAGATGCCTAAGCGGATGTGAATGCAATCCTAAAGGCATGATATCTAATGCACATAAAATGCAGAGTGATGTACATGCAGGACCTAAGCAGGATTTTTCTAAATGCATAAGTGTTACAGCGTTTGGACATGCTTTCAGAATATGCAGGAGATATGAAAATGACCTGTTTATTAGCGTTATTTTTATCCTAAGTGTACATGGCAGCATATAATGGTAAAGTAATAGTTATTAGCACATTTTAACACATGATTTTTCTAAGCGATACAAGAATAGAATGCACGTGCTGAAATAGTAGGTATGGATCTAAGAGGCATGATTTCTAATGCATGCATGAATCCTAAGCATGGTTTCTATTTCACAATTAAGAATATAAACTTAATATCACGTTTTCTACCCTTAATAACTATAGCATGCCCATTTACCCCTTCCCTTTTCACTATCCACCCCCAAAGTTGTTTACAATAATTATTACAAACCATTTTTTTTTGCACAAATTACATAATTGAAATAATAAAAAGAAGAAGTTATACTATAGGGAGCCTACTGATAGGACCAGAATTTCCAGATGCCTCAAATACCATTAGATTAGAACCTTTCACATGATCCAGGTGTGTCAAAGTTCGCTAAGGATCTCAACGGACCCCGGGCAGTCTCACACCCAGATTCATAACCAAACTTGAATAAGTGCAGTGTGGAGGAGCCAACTCTAATATGTCAGAGTTCAGAGGGAGCTCATATGGGTCCCTAAGCAGTCACACATTAGAGGGGCAGAACCTAGATTTCTAAGAGTATGTGTGAGAGTGCTTGACATAGTTTTTAAAAGAGTTGAGTTGAGAAGCTGTTTTGGAAATGATTTTTTGTTTGAAATCAGTTTTGGAGAGAAATAGAAGAGTTTGATTTTGTTGAGAACAATTTGAAAGAAAAGGGAGGTATGACAATCAACAGACTCAGAACCAAGGCATGCATACTTCAGGAAACGGACACAAACAGGAAATGGGGGGTTGGGGACAAGTAGATCACATATGAAAACATATTTGCATACAGGTTGACACCAAAGAAGTACTACATGACTGAAAACAAACATAGAAAAGATGTTCAGGCCAGCAACTTAGCAGTATTAGATTGAGGGGTGCTAAAGAGGGAATACATAACAAACAGAGTAACTCATAGGTTTAGGGGGGGGGAGGTTTCCGGAATACATAGTAAATAAATGCCACAAACACATACCTATAGTGTGCTGGGAATCAGGGATAAGGCAGGAATATACTGAAACAACATATAAGAAGGTAGTAGACATGCTGAACTAAAAGAAAAGGGGTAATCACATAGTAAAATAGACATGCTAATTGCAAGGTAGGCAGCAGAACCACTAGTAGAAGCATAAGAGAAACAAAAGGAATTGCAATACAAACAGAAACATATTGTTTTGGAGGCTGAAGTTAAACTGAAAACATACCAGGTAAATGAGAGAGTAAGTGTAGAGTAATAGATCAGTAGAATATAGAATTACTCAGTCTTGGATTTCAGCCGACTGAGTATAACAAGTAACAGTAGGAAGAACAAGAGAGAATATATGTGTGTGTGAGAGAGTTCAGAACAATGTTATTGTTCGTGTGTTATGCTAATAAGAGTAGAGGTACCTATAGCTTGAGAGCAGGAAGAAAAAATAAGATAATGAGCACTAATTGAGCATAATTATAGGAGGAATACCAATCTGAATCAATTAAGGACCTGGACTCCCTTTAATTAGGGAGTCAGAGTTCAAACGGGTACCAGTTGTATCAAAACAAGGAAAGGAATCAAACACAAGACTGATTTTTACCATAGTAGAAGTAGTAAAGGCATGTGGCATGTAATAAGGACCAAGTACATAATACACAATTGAGGAAAGTATATATTGAATAATTGACAACATATTTGCGTACATAAAATAGGGTAAAGTATAACTTTAACTCTGAAAAATTAGTCACAGGAATCTCAAATGAGATTAAAATCACAGGGAATCAATACTAATTAAGGAAAGTATCCGATAAGTAAGGAAGCAATTCAAAAATCAGTAAGGGTTATAAGGAAAGTGCACGAAATCACGCTTTTAGAAGAATATCACATAACCAGTAGAGAGTATCATGTAAGAGATCAAATAAACAAATAATCAGACCTTTTAAATGATAGAATAACACAAAAATCAGAGAAACCCTAAGAAAGTAGTTAGAGGAACAGTAGAGAATCGGAAACCCTAACCACAAATTAGACCAAGAAACATAGAACACATAGGATATTCATGAATGTCCAGAAAGGTTCATGAGAAACATACAAATTAGCCAAACATAGCAAACAAGACGAACTCAAAACCCTAAAAATTGGGGTTTTAACATAATAACTAGAGTAGAAGAGAAAACTTAAGCGAACGTTTAAAAATCATACTAAGAACCATATGTTAGTACTATAAATCAGAAGAGAAATCATTTTGAGAGGGGTTTAAGAAACCCTAGTTTTAAAAGATGAAGAAATCGTTCATAAAACATGAGATTATTTTGGAAGAAAACATGTGAAAACCTTAAGATACACATAGATCTATTAGAGATCTAGAAAGATCGAAAGATCTTAAAGCTAGGGTTTCCAGAGAAAACCCAGAGAAGGGGAAAAAACTTAAAATATCACCGGCCTTTGGCCGAAAAATGTAAAGATCTTACTCGAACGGCCATAGGGGCCGGAAAAGATGGCATGAGACCGGAGATGGGAGTGAACCGCCTCAAGGTCGCTTGAGAACCTCCACCGGTGACACAGGTGTGAAGGATGGAGCCATAGGCTGGTGAGAAGTGGAACCTTCATGGTTTCCGGCGAGAAAGGTGGCCGACGAGGGGAGAGACAGGGCTCAGGAGATGTAGGGTCTAGAGAGAGGTGAGAGGATTCAGAGATATGATTAGTGAGAGAATGAGACGGGGGAAAATGAGAGGGGGTAGTCGTTTAGGGATTAATTTTGGTAAGGGTTAATCTGGGCCGTTGATTTGAATTAATCAACGACTCAGATCGAATGAGGGGTTGGGCCGGGTTGGATTTAGGTCTGGGCTGGGTAATTGGGCTGATTAAATTGGGTAGGGGTCCGGATTAATTAGGCTAGGATTTAAAATTTAGAGTGGCTAATTGTTAAATACCCATTAAAAATAGATAAATAATTTATAGAAATAGTTAATAATTATAAAAAATGAAATTGATGCTTAATAAATTAAATTAAAATGATTAATGGGTAATTAAAAATACAAATGACTAATTATTGAGTAAAGATAGCATAAAACATATAACTAGGCTATAATTGCAAAGTTATTAAAATTGTAGCCAAACAGTGCCAATTTGGCTAATTGTGGAATAATTTGGTCTTAATAGGACCAAAAATGATATATTAAATCAAGAAATATTCTTGAAATCATTTATAATGCAATTTATGATTAGTTATTAGAGATAAAAATACTGGAGAAGTTAAAAATAAATCAATAAAAATATGGAAAATTATAGAAAAACACCAATTGTTATAAAAATCTGATTTTGAAAGTATATATGTAAATTAGAAATAATTTGAGGAAAAACTGGGTATCAACAGCTGCCCCTCTTTACTCGGAAAGTATGAAAGAGTTTGTTGGGTAAAGACATGATGGCCAATTTTGACCGAGCGAACGATGTGAAGAGATTCAGGCCGCACCCTGGTTTTTGAGTTGCCTACATATACCTGGTTTTACAGGAATCGGGCCGTATGTTGTTCAGGAGTCGTCGGCGAAGTATACCGATGGAGTTTTTTACAAGAACGGACGCAACATATAGGGTTGGATGAACAAACGATTTACGGGAATGGTTAGGAAAACTGGAGCGGGACCGCTCCTGCCGGGATGGCCGTTGCTTGCCGGATTACCTGCAAATAAGACAGTACAAGCGTATATTGTGCGTAAAATTTAAACATGATGCAAGTTACCATCGGACTATGAATGCTGTCTTCGGACGATTAAGGATGACGTCCTCAGACCATGATGTCCTGGGCCATGAATTGTCTGATGAGGGATTCGCAGGCCGTGAAATGATATTCTTGGGCCATGAATATGGTGCCTCCGAATGATGACGCCTTTGAATAATGATATGCAAAAATCGAGAGAGATCTTCAAGCCATGAGATGATGTTCTCGGGCCATGAAAATGGTGCCTCCGAACGATGACGCCTTTGGACATGTTGGCGATATTTCAGCCCATGAAATGAAGTAATATGATGCTGACAAGACAGAGCTTAGTCTTGCGAATTGAAGGGCAGAGCTTAGCCTGAAAGAAAGCAAAGTATAGTGCTTGGGAGACAACGCTTAGTCTCGATAAAAAAGGTAAATTTAGGAGGCAGAGCTTAGCCTCGGAAGGCAGAAAGGTAGACTTATGCAGATGCATATGAAGGTAGAGCCTAACCTCGGAAGGTAGAAAGGTAGCCTTATGCAGGTGAAGGTAGAGCTTTAACCTCGAAAGGCAGAAGGGTAGCCTTATGCAGATGCAGATGGAGACAAGGCTTAGTCTCGGAAGGCAGGAAGGTAGCCTTATGCATATGGAAGGCAGAAAGGTAGCCTTTTGCAGATGCAAATGGAGACAAAGCTTAGTCTCGGAAGGCAGGAAGGTAGCCTTATGCAGATGGAAGGCAGAAAAGTAGCCTTATGCAGATGCAGATGGAGACAAAGCTTAGTCTCGGAAGGCAGGAAGGTAGCCTTATGCAAATGGAAGGTAGAAAGGTAACCTTATGCTGATACAGATGGAGATAGAGGTTAGTCTCGGAAGGCAGGAAGGTAGCGTTATGCAAATAGAGGTAGAGTTTAACCTCATGCAGAAAATTAAATAACAAATAACAGTAAAGTTTCTTAGCTGATAGCAGATTGCGGCATTGTAATTGTTATGAGCATTGTGACTACGAAGCATCAATTTTCTGTGCTGATAATAAATGTCGGCAAGTGCGACGACTTTGAACAATGTTTGAGCAATGTTTGGGATTTTGCAACCTTAGTGCCTGCATCCAAAGAAAAATCATGAGTTCTATAAATAGGGGAGGTTAGTTCGTATCCCTGTTGGCTTTGCTTGATTTGTACTGCTTGATCTGATGATACCATTCGTATCGTTGCGGTAGCGTTTTCTAAACAAGGCTGTTTCAAGAATAAGTATACATGATTTGTGAAAATATAGTACAAACATGTAATTTAAAATAGTTTTAGATGAACCAACGATCGTGACGCGGTTCAATACATTGCAACCTCTCCTGCTACGAAATTTTGAGGGTCCTCCTCAAAATTCTGCCCCAGTTTTATGGGTTGACGCTTCTGACTGTTGCACCTGCGACGATCGGCTAAACTTGCTTCGAAAATTTGAGGGTCCTCCTCAAAATTCTGCCCCAGTTTCCAATTGCGGGGGAAAATGAAATTTTTATTGAATTGTGACCGAACCCATAGTGCTGCCTACGTATCCCCTCTTAAACAGGAATCAGGTCAGGCGTAGTTCAATTTACATAATTGAGAAAGCATAAAGATTACACATAATAGCGTTTGACTGCATTTGAGTTGATTGGCTTTGGCCAGACTTCTCCGTCCATTTCTGCAAGTATAAGTGCTCCTCCCGTCAATACTCGGTGAACCATATACGGACTCTGCCAGTTGGGAGAGAATTTCCCTTTGGCTTCCTCTTGATGTGGGAAGATCTTCTTTAACACCAGTTGCCCCGGTGCAAACTGTCTCGATTTGACTCTTTTGTAGAAGGCTCGGGTCATTCTACTCTAGTAAAGTTGCCCGTGACATACTGCATTCATCCTTTTTTCCGTCTATGAGGGCCATTTGCTCATATCGGCTCTTTACCCACTCTGTATCGCTGAGCTCAGCTTCTTGTACGATCCTTAATGATGGAATCTCAACTTCGGCAGGAATGACAACTTCCGTACCATAAACCAACATGTAAGGGGTTGCCCCGGTTGATGTCCGAATTGTGGTGCCTTCTCATGCCACTGTTTGTGCTTTTCTATCATCTTTCTCAATATCTTCTTGATGGTCTTGTTGGCGGCTTCTACAACTCCGTTCATCCGAGGTCTGTAGGCTGTGGAATTATTATGTTTGATCTTGAAAGTTTCGCACATAGCTTTCATCAGGTCACTGTTGAGATTAGAACCATTGTCGGTGATGATTGATTCTGGAACTCCGAACCGACAAACAATACGGTCGCGGACAAAGTCTGCCAAGACTTTCTTAGTCACTTCTTTGTAGGATGCTGCTTCGACCCATTTTGTGAAGTAATCAATAGCTACTAGGATGAACCTGTGTCCGTTGGAGGCGGTAGGCTCGATCGGTCCAATAACATCCATGCCCCAGGCGGCAAACGACCATGGTGAGCTTGTTGCATTGAGCTCATTTGGAGGTACCTTTATCATATTTGCGTGTACCTGACATCGATAACATTTTCGGACATACTGGATACAGTCCGTTTCCATGGTCATCCAGAAATAACCCGCTCTTAGCATCTTCTTAGCCAAAATAAAACCGTTCATATGTAGGCCGCATGTCCCAACATGGATATCTTCAAGTAATTTGAAGGCTTCCTTTGCGTCGACACACCTTAATAATCCCAAATCGAGAGTCCTCCTGTACAGGATTCTGCCGTTGTGAAAGAAGTTGTTGGACAATCTCCGAAGCATGCGTTTCTGAACGTGATTTGAAAGCTCTGGGTACTATCCCTTTGATAAATACTCTTTGATATCATGAAACCACGACTTTCTGTCTGCTTCCTCTTCAACATGGGCACAATATGCCGGCCGGTTATGGATCTTCACTGAAATGGGGTCAATGAAGTTCTTATCTGGATGCTGTATCATAGATGAGAGAGTGGCCAATGCGTCGGCGAACTCAATCTGAATTCTGGGAACGTGCCGAAATTCCGTCTTTGCAAACCTCTTTATCAAACCATGTACGTGGTGCAGATACGACAATATTTGGAATTCTTAGTAGCCCATTCTCCTTGTACCTGATGTATAAGCAAGTCTGAGTCACCAATCACTAACAACTCCTAAACATTCATATCAATGGTCATGTTGAGCCCTAAGATGCAGGCTTCATATCCGCTATATTGTTGGTGCAGGGGAATCTGAGTTTGGCGGATATCGGATAATGTTGACCAGTTTCCGATATCAGGACAGATCCAATGCTGACTCCTTTTAAATTCCCGCTCCATCGAAGAACATTCTCCATCGTCGTAGGATTCTGCAATGTCTTCTCCTATGAGTGATACCTATTAATCGGGAAAATACGTCTTCAGGGGTTCGTACTCTCCATCCACAGGGTTCTCAGCAAGATGGTCAGCCAATGCTTGTCCCTTGACTGCTTTCTGAGTCACATAGACAATGTCAAACTCACTCAACAGGATTTTCCACTTGGCGAGCTTGCCAGTGGGCACGGGCTTTTGAAAAATGTACTTTAAGGGATCCATCCTCGATATGAGATATTTTGTGTAGGCACAGAAGTAATGCCTCAGCTTTTGTGCTACCCAGATCAAAGCACAACAGGTGCGTTCCAGTAGAGAATACCTCGCCTCGTACGGAGTGAATTTCTTGCTCAGATAATAAATAGCCTGCTCTTTTCTTCCTGTTTCATCGTGCTGCCCCAAAATGCAACCGAAAGCTCCATCTAACACTGCAAGGTAGAGTAGCAAAGGTCTACCTGGCTTAGGTGGTACCAAGACCGACGGTGTTGACAAATACTCCTTGATTCTGTCGAAAGCCTTTTGGCAATCATCGGTCCATTTGGCTGCGGCATCCTTCTTTAGCATCTTGAAAATCGGCTCTCATATGACTGTGGATTGGGCTATGAACCGGCTGATGTAGTTGAGATGCCCTAGGAAACTCATCACATCTTTCTTGTTCCTTGGCTGTGGTAACTCTTGGATGGCTTTGACTTTTGATGGATCCAGTTCTATTCCTCGACGGCTGACAATGAACCCAAGCAATTTACCAGCAGGAACCCTGAACACACACTTCGTGGGGTTTAGTTTCAGATTATATTTCCGCAACCTATTGAAGAACTTCCTCAGATCCTCTATGTGGTCGGTAGCTTTCTTGGACTTGATAATGACATCGTCCACATATACCTCGATCTCCTTGTGTATCATATCATGGAAGATGGTGGTCATAACTCTCATGTAGGTGGCCCCAGCATTCTTCAGGCCGAATGACATAATCTTGTAGCAGTATACTCCCCATGGCGTAATGAAAGTCGTTTTCTCACCATCTTCTTCATCCATCCAAATCTGATGGTAACCAGCGAAGCAATCCACAAATGACTGTAGCTCATGTTTGGCGCAGTTGTCAATCAAGATGTGTATGTTTGGCAAAGGGAAATCATCTTTCGAACTGGCCCGGTTGAGATCTCGGTAGTTAACACAGACTCTAACCTTCCCATCTTTCTTTGGCACTGGCACGATGTTAGCTAACCATGTCGGATATTCTACTACCTTGAGTACTTTGGCATTGATCTTCTTGGTGACTTCTTCCTTGATTTTCAAACTCATGTCGGGTTTGAACTTTCTGAGCTTTTGCTTTACTGGTGGACACATTGGATTGGTTGGTAATTTGTGAGCAACAATGGATGTACTCAGACCAGTCATGTCATCATACAACTATGCAAATTTGTCCTCATACTCCTTCAAGAATTCTGTGTATTCCTTCTTCTCTGACGACGACAAATGAATGCTGATGCGAGTTTCCTTGACATTTTCTGAATCTCCCAGGTTGATAATTTCGGTCTCGTCCAGTTTGGACTTAGGTATGTTCTCAAAATTCTCAACTTCTTTGACAATCTCATCAATGTCACAGTCAACGGTTCTTGATGACATGTCATCATCTTCCAGGAATAGATTTTTCAGCGTTGTCAGCGCCTCTTCTTCCTCTGACCCATAAATAATGGCGGCCTACTGAAATGTGTGTTCCAGATATGGTATTGGCTGATCCAATGGGTAATAGGGACCGTGCCATGGTGGCGACTAGTTCTTGAATTCTTCCCAAGTATATTCGTATCCCAGGCCGAAGGTGGTGCCATGTTTTTTTTATCTTTATAGGTTTGGATATTCCTTGGAGATTCTTGCCGAGCCCTTTACCTTGCTCATACCCTCTCCAGTTCATCATGATCGCTATCTTGCTATCCTACCATTTGTCTTTTCTCTATGGTATTGACCCGTTCAATGTGGTGGTAAGTTTCGCCACCCAGCTTCCTTCTTCCTTCGACCACCGGAATAGTCTAGCGACTGTAAATAAGGTTTCTTTCGTCGTCATGAATGATTACTTCTTGGTGGTTCCATTCAAATTTCATGGCCTGGTGCAGCATTGATACTACAGCCCCAGCGACATGAATCCATGGTCGTCCTAATTGCAAGTTATAGGACGCCGATACGTCTATCACCTGGAAATCCACTTCGAACCATGTAGGCCCCATTTGCAAACAGAGACTGATCTCACTGATGGTGGACCTTTGCGAACTGTTGAAAGCTTTCACGTTCATTGACCCTTATTTTATCTCGTACAACCCTTTGCCCAATTTCTTGAGCGTTGTCAACGGACATATGTTAAGGCTAGATCCCCCGTCGATCAGAATTCGGGAGATGAAATAGTCTTCACATTGCACAGTGATGTGCAGGGCTTTGTTATGGCCCAACCCTTTAGGCGGCAGCTCGTCCTCATGAAAGGTGATCTTATGGATCTCCAACACTTGTCCTACCATATTGGCCATTTCTACACTAGTGATATTGTTTGGCATGTGCGCTTCATTCAATACCTTCAACGAAGCATTTCTGTGTGCCTCTGAATTGTGCAACAATGAAAGAATAGATATCTGAGCTGGCATCTTGTTCAGCTGGTCAATGACAAAGTACTCTTTGGCCTATACCTTCCTCCAATAGTCATCTGAGCCTGTCTCAATAATGGGTGGCCTGTTGGAGGCCTGTTTGCTTGATTTAGTCAAATGCTCTAGTGTGTAGACCTTGCCGGTCCTCGTCATACCATGTGCCGCAGTAGCTTCTTCGATCTTGACCTTGCCCTTTCTTCTTGCCCCGGCTACATAATCCTATGGTATGGCATTGCTGCGGAAAGGTGGCGTGGTTGACACCGCCACTGTGATTGGTGTAGCTATCTTTACTTCGAACGGAGCATGTGTCTTAGCAGGTGGCATGACTGAAACCTCAAGTGGTGAAGGCGCACTTGCAGTTGGCATAACTTCGACTTCAAACGGCGCAGATGCCTTTGCGGGTGGTGCTGCTTCAAACTCGAAAGGTACTGACATAGCTACTTCAGCATCTCTAGATGGATGGATCTAGACTATGATAGGGTTAAGGGTAACCACTGGATTCTTTGGGTCATCACCTTCTACGATCAACCCAATCGACCCCTCCGGGTCCCAATCTTCCTCTATTTCGATCATATTGACGCCTCCACCCTTATGGTTTGGGAGTGGATTGTTGCGGACATTGGGAGCGGATTGCTTTGCTATAATGATATTGTTGTCGATCAGGGACTGTATCCTATCCTTCAAAGAGTGGCATTCATCGATGGTGTGTCCCTTCATGCCGGAGTGGTATGCACAGAACTTGTTTGGATTAACCCATTGAGAGGGATTCTCAGGGTTGACAGCAAGGATGGGAGTGACATAACCAACATCTTTCAGTTTCTCGTACAACTGGTCGATAGGTTCAGCAATGGCGGTGTATTGTTTAGGAGGTCTGCGATCAAAGTTGGATCGAGGTCTAGGGAAATTTTGGCGAGCGAGGGGTGATTGATAGTGGGATGGCTGAGAATTATAAGCATGGTAAACAAGAGCGGGATGTGGATACCTGGGAGACGGCGGCTGATAGGTGGGTGGTGGAGATGACTGATATGTTGGCGGAGGTGTTGATTGGTATGTAGGTGAGGGTGCTTGGTATGTAGGTGAGGGTTCTTGGTATGAAGGTGCTGGCTGATATGTGAGTGGAGGTGTTTGGTAGGTTTGGTATTTTAGTGGGGATTTGGTTTTCTGTGCAACCATCACGGCTCCCACATCCCTCTTCTGGGACACACCACCAGACTGTAAAGCCTTATTTGTAGCTTGTAAGGCTTCGAAATCGGTGACCGTACCACTTTTGATTCCTTCTTCGATTCTATCGCCCAATTTGATAATATCAGAGAACTTATGATTCTCGATCACCATCAACCGCTCATAGTATTGTGGATCTTGAGCTTGGACAAAGAACTTATTCATTTTTTCTTCGTCTAAGGCAGCTTTCGATCTCCAGCGAGTAGCATACTCGCGGAAAGTCTCCGTAGGCTTCTTCTTCAGATTCTGGATATAGAATACATCCGATGCATTCTCTGTGTTAAACCTGAATCGGTCCATAAAGTCGGACGCCATGCTTACCCAATTCGACCATTTCCTGGGGTCTTGGATGATATACCAAGACAAAGCATCTCCTGTTAATCTCCTCAAGAACACCTTCATGCGAATTTTTTCATCTTTCCCTACTCCAACCAGCTTATCACAGTAGGTCCTCAGATAGATTCTCGGATCGCCCGTACCATCAAATATTTCAAACTTTGGAGGTTAGTACCCCTCAAGCAGTTCGATATCGGGTTGTATGCAGAGGTCTTCATAGTTCAGCCCCTCGACTCCTTTGCTTCCCTCAATGCCTTGAACTCGGCTAGTTAGCTTCTTGAGTTCCTCAGCCAAATTCTTGATAAGCAAATCCTTCTCACTGGACTTGGGTGTGTATGAAATGGGTTGGGTGGAGTATGTCATAGTCTCCACGTAGATGGGGTTGTTGTGATGGCCTGGTGCATGGGTGTAGAGGTGGTCATTTGTGGAGTTATGCGGTTCCGGATAAGTAGTGGAGTGTTCTTTGGTGTATGGCAGGTATTGCATTGTGTTGGAAGGGTTGATTCTTAGGTGGGGTAGTGTGATGATGGGCTGTGGGATGATTTTGCTGCTTCGGGATGTTTTGAAGAGGTATAGGATTTTGGGTGTTGGGGTTATATGCATCTGGGACACTGAGGGTGAATGATAGGTTCGGCAAATTCCGGACCTGCTCAAGCTCCCCTTAGAGCTTCACCGACCTTTGCTCGAGTTGTGTCATAACCTCATTCTGAACCTGAGTACCTTGATTGTTAGGATCTTCTGCTCGTTCAACCAGCATTGTGTTTTCTTTTCTGATGTTGCTTGAATCTTCCATTTTGCTTTTGCCTTTGCCTTTTGGAGGACTAGGAGGAGGAGAAGGCGGCGGTCCTATGGATTTTGTGTAATAGGATGATGATGCCAGAGTGCACGAACCAACCTTTGGGGAGGGGAATAATAAAAAGAAAGAAAATAAAAACAAAAAGGTAACCAAGTTAGCGAGGATTATGAAAAGGTATTGAGGTATTTAAACACATAGTGCGGGAATATAAAGCGTGTCCTAATTTGGGGAACCTCGTTGTGCCTGAGGTAGGCCAAGCGACAAATTAATTTGGAGAACTTGGATGCTAAAATGCCTCATCTCATTAATGTAAAAATAGACGAACCCAAAACGACACTAAACAAGCAGGAAATAAAAATCACTAATGGCCATGGGCCTTATTACATCGATAAAGCGGAAAAGGAAATCCTATTTACTTGGTCCCAGAAGGACCTTCCCCAGACTCGGCATCCTTGATTCCTTCGAACAGGTTCCCCAGCTCGCGGAGTCCCAGCAGTAGATATGCTATGGCCAGATGTTCCCCTCATCCTTTTGATAGCCTTCAACCCTCTTAATGAATTTACCCTACATATCGACTATGCCTCGCTCCAGGTACCCAAGGTTTATATTGGCGTTGAAGGACATGTATTTCCATTCTTCAATCAACTTTCTGTTGGTTTCGTGTATCTCACGGTGTTCGTCTTCACATTTACGGATCCTCTTGCGCAGTTGATTATACTTGACTTGAGCTTCAGCCTTTTCATCTATGATCCTGTGGCCTCGAATGAACCCTGGCCTGCCATCCCAGTTGTCTTCTAACCACCCTGAGTAGAAAGGTGTACAACCTGCATGATATCTATCCGGCTCAATTGTGTCTTTCTCCATTATGATCTTACAATGCCACATGTGTTGGGCTTGGCATTTGTGAGGACTATCATCATCTTGAAAGTCGGCTCGAAAATGGCTCATCTTGTCGACCCTTGGTATAATCTGCTTTCTGCGTGCTTGTCTCATAACCCAGAGAGGGACATAAGGATACACTCCTCTCAGACCAATTAGTACCAGGAACGGTGCATCCCTAGACATGGCAACGAATTCATCTATTGGAAACCACTCGAACATCCACTGTACCTGCTCTTCAGTCAGATTATCGAAGAACTCTACCCATTCTCTAGCAGTTTCGGGCTGAGCAAATCTGTTGGGAAGGTACGTCATTCGCTTTGGGTGATGGTAAGCGATGTGGTCGTCCCATGCTCTTCGCAGAAATTCTTGCCGGCACTGGCCCTTTTGGAGATGTTCTAAAAACCAAAGTTGTAGTAGCAAGTTGCAGCCTTCGAAGTGCTTAGCTCCCTTTTGACAGTGCTCCAAGCCTCGATAGATGTCTGAGATAATCATAGGGACAATGCTGAAGGTCTTTCCATCGATTCCCTCCATCAAGGTTTTGGTTACCATAGCCAGACTAGTGTCGATTCTCTCTTTCTTTGTTGGAAATACAATCAACCCTAGGAAGCAAACAATGAAGACGAACACCCTACGATGAATGTGCCCCAAAGATGTTATGACGAATTCGTCATGATAGATACGGTAGTACTTGCTGTGACCGTACCTTTCGTACAAATACTCAAAAGGAATGTACGACTTCTTCAGACACTCTAACTCTGTATTCTTCTTCAAACCCATCATTTTCAAGAAACCCCTGCCTGTGCGGTTTTCAAGCATTAACAAACCAGGAGTTTCCCTGACTAGACCTGCCAGTCCTCCTATTTTCTCTAGCAACGGTGTCATTTCAAGGTCCCCAAAATGAAAGACGGCTCTTTCGCTATCCAAGAACAAGGTGGCAGCCTCTATGAACATTTTGTTGGGTTGAATGTCGAGGAGAGATGGTAGGTTTCCCAAGTATTTCTTGACGAGCGTCTTATCACTGGAGTGAAGGTCCTCCCACCAGTTTAGAAGTTTTGGGTGAATGTTGGCAACCATGCCGAGTCTAGGGACTTCGTGCCTCATATTTCTGCAAAGACAAAATGGTTAGGCCCTTACCCCCGCTAGACTCGACTATTTATACACTTATGATTAGCATACAAGCATTTAGTTCTCCAAATAAATGCACAGAACGTGATTGTATCCGTTGGGATTATGGAAAACCTGATGGACGTTTGGATAAGGCTGTCTTAAAGGCCATTATGCGGACAACACACTAACCTGGATAGGTTTGACCATAATGCATGTACAGTTTAACAGAGTAAGGTTTCTATGTGGTGTTAGACTGGTACCCTTGAGCGGACAACTCAACGGGGAAGGCACGAAACCGTTGACTGCACCGTTGATCGACTAGTTTTACTGCAAATACGCCTTTCCGAGTTTAGGGGTGTTAAAATAGGAAGGGCGCTACCACTCATCAAGCGTTGATATAGGATTTGTTTTGGCACGAGTGGAGTATGATGTTAAGCATGATTATGCAGTAAATAAGCAGTAAAGGCACGTAGTAATGTATATGCACGTTATGAAAGCACTAAATACAATAGTTATAATTTAAAAAGCGATTACAAAGAAAAGAAACAAGAAAATATGTCAGTTTTGCTTTTGAGTAAAATTAAATGCTTAAAGGAAATAAACAATTAATTGCACATGAGGGGAATGGGAAGAGGTACTAATTCACAAAGACGTTTGAAATGGTAAAATCCTAAAATCCCCAGCAGAGTCGCCATGCTGTCGCGCCCCCTTTTCCTCGCGAAATCGGGTTTCGACATTTTTGGGACAACTCGTTTCCTTTTGGGAAAGGGGTTTGCAAATTTTGAAGAGTCACCACCTAACGAGCTTAAGGTGCGTTAGGGAATCTATTTAGGTTTATTTACAAATAAGTCTTGATAACCAGAGATAGGGTAAGGGCTTGAAATTATTCTAAGGGGAAGGTATTAGGCACCCCTCAGAATCCACAACTGTGGTTCCCGACCAAACATCATTTGTGAATTTGTACAAATAGGCAATTAATGTTTTAAGAAAAGAAGATAGTTTTGAAAGATTCGCGGTCTAAGCACACATGTATTTAAGCTGAAAATATTTAATAACTAAGTAGGTTTTTTGGAAAAGAGTTACATTCTAAATACGCATATGGGATAAGGGATGTCCTAGGTTTGTTTGTCATATGGATCACATCAATGCAACACCAGGTATGTCACTCCTCAAAGAGGGGCTACACATGGTATTAACGCACCGGTCATCATATCCATATCTACCCTTCCCACCCCGTAAAGGTAATTAAAAGCGAGTGTTGGTCTACGACCTCTATTGCGTGTTGTTACCCGTCCCTTCCTAATAGTTCTGGAAGAGTTTAGGACTTCTATCCTATAAGGGAGGTTCCAGGCAGACCCTTGGGTTCAAAGGTAAAATACTAGGGCCACAGATAAAAACAAATAGGACTGCAATTAAGGGAAAGCACAGAAGGCAGATAGAAGGCTTAGATATACCTCCACAAGTAATGCATATAGACAACACGACTCATACACAGATAAGGTCCATATTTAGTTTCAGAATCCTAAGGCATGGTATCTAGGTGGTTTTATAACATAACAGAGAAAACAGATTGGTTTTGCAATTCAGAGAGGGAGTCCTAATTAGTTTGCCTACTGATTTTTAAACCTGTTGATTGTTAGGCAATATACATAAAGAAACAAATTTCCAGTTTTTTAACAAATTTATCACCTAAGGCTTGCCTAGGTGTAAAATAATGTTGCATTTATCAGAGTTACTTAGTGGAAACTGTTTCAAATTGTATTACTAAACATGCTTGTTGTAAATGTTCAGAATTCAGGAAATGTTACCAGCTATTTGCAAAACTGTGTGTGACCATTTTTATCAATAATTAGACTAGAGATGCCTAAGAGGATGTGAATGCAATCCTAAAGGCATGATATCTAATGCACAAAAAATGCAGAATGATGTACATGCAGGACCTAAGCAGGAGTTTTCTAAATGTATAAGTGTTACAGCGTTTGGACATGCTTTCAGAATATGCAGGAGATATGAAAATGACCTGTTTATTAGAATTGTTTTTATCCTAAGTGTACATGGCAGCATATAATGGTAAAGTAATAGTTATTCGCACATTTTAATGCAGGATTTTTCTATTGGATAAAAACCTTTCACATGATCTAGGTGTGTCAAAGTTCCCTAAGGATCTCAAGGGACCCCAGGCAGTGCTCACACCCAGATTCATAACCAAACTTGAGTAAGTGCAGTGTGGAGGAGCCAACTCTAATGTTTCACAGTTCAGAGGGAGCTCATATGGGTCCCTAAGCAGTCACACATTATAGGGAAGAACCTAGATTTCTAAGAGTATGTGTGAGAGTGCTTGACATAGTTTTTAAAAGAGTTGAGTTGAAAAGCAGTTTTGAAAATGATTTTTTGTTTGAAATCTGTTTAGGAGAGCAACGAAAGAGTTTGCTTTTGTTGAAAACAGTTTGAAAGAAAAGGGAGGTATGACAATCAACATACTCAGAACCAAGGCATGCATACTTTAGGAAACAGAGACAAACAGGAAATGGGGGGGGGGGGGGGGGGGGGGGGTTGGGGACAAGTAGATCACATATGAAAACATATTTGCATATAGGTTAACACCAGAGAAGTACTATATGATTTAAAACAAACATAGAAAATATGTTCAGGCCAGCAACTTAGCAGTATTAGATTGAGGGGTGCTAAAGAGGGAATACATGACAAATAGAGTAACTCATAGGTTTAGGGGGGGGGAGGTTTCCGGAATNGGGGGGGGGGGGGGGGAGGTTTAAGGACTACATAGTAAATAAATGCCACAAACACATACCTATAGTGTGCTGGGAATCAGGGATAAGGCAGGAATACAGTGAAACATATAAGAAAGCAGTAGACATGCTGAACTAAAAGAAAATGGGTAATCACATAGTAAAATAGACATGCTAATTGCAAGGTAGGCAGCAGAACCACAAGTAGAAGCATAAGAGAAACAAAAGGATTTGCAATACAAACATAGACATATTGTTTTGGAGGCTGAAGTTAAACTGAAAACATACCAGTTAAATGAGAGAGTAAGTGCAGAATAATAGAGCAATAGAGTATAGAATTACTCAGTCTTGGCTTTTAGCCGACTGAGTATAACAAGTAACAGTAGGAAGAACAAGAGAGAATATATGTGTGTGTGTGTGAGAGTTCAGAATAGTGTTATTGTTCGTATGTTATGCTAATGAGAGTAGAGGTACTTATAGCTTAAGAGGAGGCAGAAAAAATAAGGTAATGAGCACTAATTGAGCATAATTATAGGAGGAATACCCAGTCAGAATAAATTAAGGACCCGAACTCCCTTTAATTAGGGAGTCAGAGTTCAAACGGGTACTAATTGTATTAAAACAAGGAAAGGAATCAATCACAAGACTGATTTTTACCATAATAGAAGTAGTAAAGGAATGTGGCATGTAATAAGGACCAAGTACATAATACACAATTGAGGAAAGTATATATTGAATAATTGACAACATATTTGCGTACATAAAATAGGGTAAAGTATAACTTTAACTCTGAAAAATTAGTCACAGGAATCTCGAATGAGATTAAAATCACAGGGAATCAATACTAATTAAGGAAAGTATCCTATAAGTAAGGAAGTAATTCAAAAATCAGTAAGAGTTATAAGGAAAGTGCACGAAATCACGATTTTAGAAAAATATCACAGAACTAGTAGGGAGTATCATGTAAGAGATCAAATAAACAAATAATCAGACCTTTTAAACGATAGAATAGCACAAAAATCAGAGAAACCCTAAGCAAGTAGTTAGAGGAACAACAGAGAATCGGAAACCCTAACCACAAATTAGAGCAAGAAGCATAGAACACATAGGATATTGTCACGACCCAAATTTCCCTCCGTTGGGTATCGTGATGGCACCTAGTCCTAGAGACTAGGTAAGCCTAACAGTTAATAATAACAACAATAAGTAAAGAAAACTAACAGACTCAATATAGAAACCTTGAAAGAATTTTACAATGTTTTCCCAAAACCGGTAATACAAGTCATAAGCTCTACGGATATTCTACAACTTCTAAATACAACTGTTCGGAAATAAATACAACAGTGTATGAATGCTACTTATAAGAAGGTGACTCTGAAGCATGCGAACGCAACAGCAGGTTACCTTGAGTCTCCCCGTCAATGGTCCATGCGGCTACTAGCAATCAATGCCTGTATCTGTGCAACAAAAATGCACAGAAGAGTAGTATGAGAACACCACAACGGTGCCCAGTAAGTATCAAGACTAACCTCGGTGGAGTAGTGACGAGGACTAGTCAAGACACCACTGGTCTACAAAAATAATTGACATGAATATAGAAGTAATCGAACACTACATCTATCTAAGAATTTACGGGATGATATGCAACAATGACAATATAATGCGGAAGGAAATTACAGAAAAATAACCACGAAACATCACAAAATACACAGAAAGATGGACAACGTAGACAAGCCAAACCAGAAGAAAACACAATGCACTATAGAACCCCACAACTCAACTCTACGTTTATTTAATCACATCGAGCCTTAGCCATTAAATTCCATAAACTGGTGGAAACCCTTAAAAGAAAAAGATCATATGAAAAGCTTTGCAAGAAAAGTCATTTTAATATAGAAAGATTTCCTTGGAAAACATACTTTGTCCAAAATATATATAAGTATATGTACTAGAGAGAGTTACGTAAAACATAGTTTTCTTTCAAAATACGAAGTTTCCAAACATGCTTTCCCAGTAAAATACTTCCAAGTATCATTTAATGCAAGACTGGTGCTTTTCAAATATACCTTCGATGTAAAAGCCTTCAGATATAATCATTTCGAAGCCATTACTTTTCAATAATACTTTTCAGTAAAATCTCGTAATCATAATCTCCTCAAGGTAAATCTATCGGAACTCAGTCCACACTCAAAACTTGTCTTGTCAATAATTGTAGTAAGCGATCAATATGAATATCCGGATTAAACAACGGAATATTAACTCTTAAACAAATGCACTAAATATCAAACAAGGACACGGAAAAATATAATGCAAAGACAAGTGCACGGCATGTCCCCTCGTGCTAAAATAAATAATCACTCGGCACAGAATGTCCCCTCGTGCATAAATAAATAAATAAACACTCGGCACAGAATGTCCCCTCGTGCATAACCTCGCAATCACTCGGCACGGGATGTCCCCTCGTGCATAAATAAATAAATAAACACTCGGCACAGAATGTCCCCTCGTGCATAAATAAATAAATAAACACTCGGCACAGAATGTCCCCTCGTGCATAAATAAATAAATAAACACTCGGCACAGAATATCCCCTCGTGCATAAATAAATAAATACATAGACACTCGGCACATAATGTCCCCTTGTGCATAACCTCACAATCACTCGGCACGGAATGTCTCGTGCATAAATAAATAAATAAACAACAAATTGACGAAGTAAATCAACAATAGGAACCATAAATCACAACGTCCCAGCAAGGGAATCCAACAATGCAAACAATATCATAACAGCACAAACAATAATAGAAACACACCATCCCGGCAAGGGAGTCAACAATGGAAACAACACCATCTCGGCAAGGGAAACAACTATAACCAATTCTCGCTTAAGCAATTTAACTTTACAGAATAAACTCAACTTAAACGAAGGTCCAAAAATAGGCAACATCAAGAAAACATCCACACCATAAATGTTTATCAACTGTCCCAAGTAGCACATAAAGGAGAAATCATAGGAATTACAATGTAAGACTCACGAGCATGCTTGACGCCGACGAACGGATGCTCTAACTACGACTAAGCAACTATAAAACTAGAAAACACTAATATAATCCATTTGACAGTTTTAGGAAAAAAATATAACATAAAGATAAGAGCGGTAAAATATTCGGTTAAGTCAATTAGGATCAAATAATCAACGAAGGAATCTAAAAGTAAGTAATCCTAATTTAAGCAGGAAATAATGAAATTAACAACCAAGGATGCAAATGTAACAATTACAACTCATACACATGTAACATAAGAACCTACGAATCCTAAAAGGCCAATCTATTAGCAAATAAGTCCGAGTACGCACTCGTCACCTCGTATACACTGACTACAATCAACAAGGAAGACTTAATCCTAAGGGGTAGTTCCCCCACACAAGGTTAGGCAAGATACTTACCTCAAAGACGACCAACCGGTACTCAAAAATGAACTTCTCGGGCGGAAAGACCTTTGGACGACTCAAAATCAACTAAAACAACTTCAAAATACACATAACACGTATAAGGAATGATTCCGAATAATAAAGTTTCAATCTTTACTAAATTATGAAAATCGACCCAAAAGTCGACTCCCCGGGCCCGCACCTCGGAACCGGACAAATTTTACAAATTCCGTTTACCCATTCCGATACGAGTTCACCCATACTAAATTTATCAAATTCCGATATCATTTGGTCATTCAAATCATGAATTTTCATTTTAGAAGTTTTCTTTCAAAACCCACAATCTCCTCAACCCAAAACACAAATTAAATGATAAAAACAAGAACTAATTCATGAAATATAATTAATTATAGTAGAAGAACACTTACCCATTCGAGTTGTGTGAAAAACCCTCGAAGAATCGCCCAAAACCGAGTTCTAGAAGTCAAAATATGTCAAAAATGGTGAAACCCCGATTTTTGGTAACTTATATTCTGCCCAGGCGTGTAATGAATCGCGATCGCGGAGTATGGTTTGCGATCGCGAAGAGGAAAGGGAAGAACTGCCCATGTACCCTTTTTGTTCAATGCGATCGCGGTCTCATTGTTGCGATCGCATAGAAGAAGAAATGGCCACTGCTAAAATAGCATTGTGCGATCGTATGTGATCGCGAAGAAGAGGAAAATATACTTCTGCGATCGCGAACGTGAGCGTGCGATCGCATAGGGTGAAGTCTTCAAGTTGTGCGATCGCGAATGGCAAGATGCGATCGCGGAGTGTATGGTTTGTGGAGGTATGCAATCACGAACGTGCATTTGCAATCGCACTGATGGAAAATCTGGGCTTCTCAAAGGGACTCTATGCGATCGCGGCTACTCCTATGCGACCGGATAGAAGGAAACCATAAGGCAAATTTCAGCTATTCAAAAATGAGGAAAATTGACCCGACACCCATCCGAAACACGCCCGAGGCCCTCGAAACCCCGTCCAATCACACACACAAGTCATATAACCTAACACGGGCTCGCTAGAGGTTTCAAAACACATAAAACAACATTAAAACAACGAATCAAACCAAAAATCAAACTTATGAATTTTCAAAACTTCAAATATCAACACTCACGTCAAAACCTATCAAATCAACCCGGAATGACCTAAAGTTTTGCAGACAAGTCCTAAATGACACAACAGACCTACAGCCATTATCGGAATTCCATTCCGAGCCTGATATCAAAATTTCACCTATCGACCGAAATCGCCAAAATTCTAACTTTCGCCAAATTACCTCAAATCACTCTACGGACCTCCAAACCCAATTCCGGACGCATGCCTAAGTCCAAAATCATCATACGAAGCTGTTGGCATTAACCAAAACTCATTCCGAGGCCGTTTACAAAAAAGTCAAACCTCTGGTCAACTTTCATCTCTTAAGCTTCTAAAACTGATTTTTTCCCCAATTCGACTCCGGATTATCTGGTAACTGAATCTAACCACGCACACAGGTCGATATACACAATGTGGAGTTGCTTATGACCTTACACCACCGAACGGAGCTTAAATTATCAAAACAACCGGTCGGGTCGTTACAGATATTCATGAAAGTTCAGAAAGGTTCATGAGAAACATACAGATTAGCCAAACATAGCAAACAAGACGAACTCAAAACCCTAAAAATTGGGGTTTTAACATAATAACTAGAGTACATGAGAAAACTTATGCGAACGTTAAACATCATACTGAGAACCATAGGTTAGCACTAAAAATCAGAAGAGAAATCATCTTGAGAGGGGTTTAAGAAACCCTAGTTTTAAAAGATGAAGAAATCGTTCATAAAACATGAGATGTTTTTGGAAGAAAACGTGTGAAAACCAAGATACACATAGATCTATTACAGATCTAGAAATATCGGAAGATCTTAAAGCTAGGGTTTCCAGAGAAAACCCAGAGAAGGGGAAAAACCTTAAAATATCACCGGCCTTTGGCCGAAAAATGTAGAGATCTTACTCGAACGACCATAGGTGGCCGAAAAAGATGGCATGAGACCGAAGATGGGAGTGAACCGCCTCAGGATTGCTTGAGAACCTCCACCGGTGACACATGTGTGAAAGATGGAGCCATAGGCTGGTGAGAAGTGGAACCTTCATGGTTTCCGGCGAGAAAGGTGGCCGTAGAGGGGAGAGACAAGGCTCAGGAGACGAAGGGTCTAGAGAGAGGTGAGAGGATTCAGAGAGATGATTAGTGAGAGAATGAGACGGGGGAAAATGAGGGGGGGGGGTAGTCTCTTAGGGATTAATTATGGTAAGGCTTAATCTGGGCCGTTGTTTTGAATTAATTAACGACTCAGATTGAATGAGGGGTTGGGCCGGGTAGGATTTAGGTCTGGGCTGGGTAATTGGGCTGATTAAATTGGGTAGGGGTCCGAATTAATTAGGCTAGGATTTAAAATTAAGAGTGGCTAATTGTTAAATACCCATTAAAAATAGATAAATAATTTATAAAAATAGTTAATAATCATAAAAATTGAAATTGGTGCTTAATAAATTAAATTAAAATGATTAATGGGTAATTAAAAATAAAAAATGACTAATTATTGAGTAAAGATAGCATAAAACATATAACTAGGCTATAATTGCAAAGTGTCACGACCCAAAACCTATGAGTTGTGATGGCGCCGGACACCACTGTCAGGCAAGCCAACCCCTTAGTCAGTTAAAATACCTTCCTGTTTAACAATTTCGAAATCGTTGCCTTTATTTCATTTTATAATCAAATAAATAAATTTTTTGTAAATTAAACACGACAGGGAATCCATTTAATTCAATAAAACAAGACTCAACACATCCCCAGAACCCGGTGACACAAGTACATGAGCAATTTCTAAGAATTTATACAATTATGCAACGCTTGTCCGAAAAAAAAATTGGACAAAGGTAATAAATATAAAATGTAAGTACACAGAAGGGAGACTCCGGCAGCTGTGGAACGCCTCTGGATGAATGCAGCCCGTATAAGTCCCCAAATCGATCACTGTACTATAAAGGTACATGTGCAACACAATGCACAGGAAGTGTAACATGAGTACATATACATATATGTACCCAGTGAGTATCCCGTCTAATCTCGAAGAAGTAGTGACGAGAGGTCGACTCGATACTCAGTAAGGTCCAATAGTAATAGTATAAAACAGGATATAAGGAAAGCAGTAGACATGTAAATAGTGCACCACAATTGTGAAGAGAATACATAGTTTCCAAGTAAATATTGAAAGCAGTAACAACTTGCTCGTCTCTTTTCCCCAAACATCTGCCAAATCATAAATCAGGAAAACGGTACCAAACAGTCATGC
>MDKH01225809.1:0-24375 GCA_005239495.1 Nicotiana undulata | reverse complement strand
CAGAGAGATACTACCCAACCCCCACCTGACTCCACTGACACGCTATGCGATCGCGGAAAGCGGAATGCGATCGCGGAGAGCATCTGGGTATATGTCTGCGATCGCAGAGGTAAACGTGTGATCGCAGAGAACAACAAATTGTTTTCCCCCAATTAAACCTATGCGATCGCGAATCAATAGCTGCGATCGCAGTGAAGGAAACACCAGACACCAGCAAAATGCAATTACACCAGATTTTCTAACTTGAAACCATCCCGTTAGCCACCCGAAACTCACCCGAGCCCTCGGGTCTCAAAACCAAAAACACACACGTCTCCCAATACATCCTACGGACTTGTTCAAGCTTTTTAAATCATCAAAATATCATCAAAACACGGAATTAATCCTCAAAACTCTTAGAAATTTCTTAAACTTCATAAACTTCTAAATTTCCCATTTTTAATCCGAATCACGTCATTTCAAGTCCGTTTTACACCAAATTTCACAGATAAGTCACATAACGTATAATAAACCTGTTCCGGGATCCGGAACCATAATACGTACCCGGTAACACGTTTTTTCACATAATTATTCATTTTCAAAATCCTTTATTATTTTCAGAAAACAATTTTCTTTAAAAATTCATTTCTCGGGCTTGGGACCTCGGAATTCGATTCCGAGCATATGCCCAAGTCCCATATTTTTCTACAAACCCTCCGGGACCGGCAAATCACGGGTCCAGGTCCGTTTACCAAAAATGTTGACCGAAGTCAACTATATTCATTTATTAATTATCAAAACTCATTTTCATCAAATTTTCACATAATAGCTTCCTGGCTACACGCCCGGGTTGCGCAGCATATCGAGGTGAGACTAACGGAGGCTCTCGGAGCCTCGGAACACAGATATAACTTAAAATTACGTAAGATGACCTTTTGGGCCATCACAATATATCATACAAGGATTTAATTATACAAACAAAAAACAGATATGAATTTGAATTTCTTTCATATCAACGTCTTAGGTTTTGTAATTAGCTAATATTTCTATTTTAATTATGCATTAATTAGTTATATATGTTTTTTTTATACTTTTAGGAGATTATTATTTATATTTGTCGATAGATACCGACACAAGTTATAATAAGATTAAAAAATGTTAGATGACCATCGTATCTCTTGGATATATGAGATAAGGTTTAGATGTGTATCTTTTAAATATATTAGGTAAGGATTCAGTAAATTCAAATTCCTATAAGTCATAGGTCAGTTAGGCTACTGTTGTACATTGGTTTCTATATATAATCTATGTACAACCTTGGTGAAAACTCACCCAAAAGGCTTTACATTTTCACTTCTGCTTCAATCTTAATTTGGTATCAAGAGCCAAAAAAAAATTCTTTTCCTGTCACCATGACTATCTCTATCCAGTCCACTGCTAATTCTGCTACAGTTCAACCATCTTCTTCCACGTCAACACACCTTTCCATTATTGATTCCAACTCTCAAATTGTGAGTCTTCCTAGTTTACCAATAAAATTTGATTGGAACAATTATTACCTTTGGCAATGCATTATTTACTCTGTGTTTGAAGCCTTCGATTTGGAGGCTCATCTTGACGGATCTGACATTCCTTCTCCCACCATTTCTACTTCAAATGCAACCACTTTCGAAACAACAACTAATCCAACTTTCAAAGCATGGAAGAAAGGAGATAAAATTCTCCTCCTTTGGCTCAAAACCACCATTGCCCAATTCATCCTACCACATATCATGCACATACGCACCACTCATGAGGCTTGATCCTACCTTTCTAACCGTTATCAATCCCAATCCCGTGCCCGAGTTATGCAACTTAGCCATCAAGTTCAAACCATGACTAAAGTCTCTTCCTCTATCATGGAATATGTTGACAAGAAACACACCATTCCTATAGTCTAGCCCTTGTTGCACGCCCAATCACGGATGAAGAACTCATGAGCTCTATTTTATTCGGTCTAGACTCTTCATATGGCCCTTTTCGCTCAGCTATTAATGCTCAACTTGAAACCCTCACAGCTGATTCTCTTCTTGGTTTACTTCTCCAGGAAGAGGAAAACTTGCAGAGGAACACAAAGCTTTTCAACTTAAGTCTAATGTCCTCTCTCGCCAATATCCTAGCCGTCCTCCATCCACCGGACAATTCGACCAGCAGTCACGACCAAACAATGGCCAAAGATCCTTTACTCGACCAAATAACAACCCTTCTCGTCCTAATAGTCGTTTCTCACCTCGCATTATCTGTCAGATTTGTGAGAAGACTAACCACCATGCCCGAAATTGCTACAATCGTAGCAACATTGATGCTTATCCTCCAAACAGATCCTCTAATAATCCACAAGCCAATATGGTCATTCCCTCAGCTAATAAAATATCTTCTTATGCTATTGTTGACAATTCATGGTTCATTGATTCCGGTGAAACTAATCATGTTACATCAAATTTGTCTCAACACTCTATTCACACGGGCTATGATGGTGACGAGCAACTTGCTGTAGGTAATTTCCATAAACTACCTATTCATAACACATGCTCCTTGGTCCTTCCATGTCTAAATCGCCCTCTCCATCTCAATGACATTCTCCATGTTCCTTCCATCACCAAATTTATTTAGTGTCTCTCAATTTACTAGAGATAATAATGTTATTATGGAATTTCACCCTTTTTGTTGTCTTGTGAAGGATCTTCAGGGGAAAATATTGCTTCGAGGGACAATTGAGCATGGATTATACCGTATGAATGGTGCGGTTCCTGCTGTCTCCTGCAAGTCCTCCTCACTCATGGCTCCTTGCATTTTTGTTTGTTGTCATGCATCGCTCCAAGCGTGGCATGAACGTCTTGGTCATCCTCTTGAGCAGATTTTATGTTGTTTAGTATCTACTTTTGATATGCCATTATCGTCAAATAAAATGTCCAGTATCTTTGGATCATGTCAATTAGGAAAAATACATAGGCTCCATTTCCCTTCTTCGTCATGTCGTAGTTCATCTCCCTTTGATTTGGTGTACTCTAATGTGGGGGACCTTCTTCGCATATCTCAATTAATGGAAATACGTATTTTGTTCAATTTCTTGATGATGCCACAAAATTTGTTTGGATTTTTTTTGTGGCGACTAAATCTTAAGTTCTTAATGTCTTCAAATACTTTCATAAAATGGTTGAAACTCAATTTGGCGAGAAAATAAAAAATTTACAAACTAATTGGGGTGAGGAGTATTGCAATGTGTCATATGCTCAATCTATTGGCATTAATATCATCTCTCTTGTCCCCATACACATGAACAAAACGGGGCTCCTGAAAGACGCAACTGCACCATTGTTGAAAACGGGCTCACTCTGCTTTCTCATTCATGTCTTTCCTTCCCGTACTGGGAACATGCTTTTGTCACTCCTACATACTTAAATAACAAAACAATCACTCAAAATTTTCAAGTCGCCCTACCAAGCTTTATACCACCGTTCGCCAGACTACTTACTTCTCCGAAAATTTGGTTGTTTGTGCTATCCTTTTCTTCGTCCTTATAATAATCATAAACTTGACTTTCATTCTATTCCATATGTCTTCATAGGTTACAATTAGAAGCACAAAGGTTACTTGTGTCACTATCCCCCCACCAATCGGACATACATTGCTCGCCATGTAATATTTGACGAAACAATTTTCTTATCCTCACTACAACACCTCCACTTCTAGTTCCAGTGAAGATTCACAGCTACCATCCTTAACAATTTTACAGTCCATTTCAAATTCTATTGACTCAAATATCAACTCATCATCTCAGATCCTTTCTCCCCACCCTCCCTCTCCTCTCACACTACCTACTGAAGCATTGCCCACAACTTCTCCACCAATAGCGTCCCCAACATCTTCTCATGTGCCAAACACCTCAAATACCTCTAGTGTTATCTCAACTCACTTTCCTTTACCGAACCCTCCTCCCGTATTTCCGGCCAGCAACCTCCTCTATTCACCATATGACTACACAATCTCAAAGAAATTCACTTAAACCTAAAGCTCTTGTTTCATCTCGTCACACTATTCTATCCTCATCTTCCCTCCCCAATGAGCCAAAGACTTACAAGCAAGCTGATTCCTCCCCTTAGTGGCTTCATGTCATGGTGTTGATACCCAATTTTCACTAAAATAATTTTAAAATTGCATATATACCTTCAAATTCATGCATTGACCTTAATTGGTATTTTTTTCACAATTTTTCTACAATTTTATTAATTTGTCCAGTATTTTATTTCTAATAAATAATTACAAAATTGCATCACAAATGATTTCAAAGATATTTCTTGATTTAATCTATTATTTATGGCCCTATTAAGTCCAAATTATTCCATAAATGGCCAAATTGGCACCTTTTTGCTATAATTGCAATAACTTTACAATTATAGCCCATGCATATAATTTCGTGTTATTTTTTATCAGAAATTAGTCTTTTGAATTTTAATACTAAATAATCATTTTTTAAAATATTTCTATGCATCAAATTTATTTTTTATAATTAGTAATTATTTTATAAATTATTTTTTAACTAATTTATTTGGGTATTTAACAAATAACCATTTTTATTATTTCAATTGCAACCTATTGAGCCAGCCCAAATGCCTTATTAACTAGCCCAATATACCCATGCCCAAATCTTACCCTTACCCGACCCAATTCTGCTTAAATCTTGGCCGTTGTTCATTTTTTATCAACGACCCGGATTAACTCTTTCCTAATTTAACCTAAATGACCCCTCCCCCCCCAAACCCCTTATTTCCCATCTCACACTCGCCTTTACATTTCACTCTCCTCGCCAAGTCCTCTCTGCCCTAAACCTAATCCTACTTCGTCGTTGCTTGCCTACAGTTGACTATGGTGGATTACCACCATCCTCCAGCCTTAACGACTCTCCTACGCCGAGATCTTTTGTTATCCTTGAGGTCCTCAAGGGACCAGGGGCCAGTCCACTCACACCTGGGCCATCCTCACCAGTCTCAGGCCACCATGGCTCGATTTGAGTAAGATCGCCCTATTGTTTGGCTAAACCTATGGTTTCTAAGCCGGTATTTCCATCTCTGGGTTATTTTTTCGAAACCCTAATCTCATCTCCTAATTTTTTTAGATATGTAACAGATCTGAGAGGAATCGAACTATTTTTACTTGTTTTTATGAGAAACCTTCTGGTTTTCAATGCGTCACTTCATTTTTCCTAACTAGGGTTTCTGAAACCTTTTTCTTCAAAATAATTTCCTTTTTTTAGTGTTTATTACCTGGTTATTGTGTGTTTAATCGATTTTGTTAAGTCTTCCTTTAACCCTAGCTAGTTATGTTGAAACCCCTAATTTTTTTAGCATTATGTTTGGGTTCTGAGTTCGTCCTTGTTGTTTGCTCATTCGATTCTGCTATGTGTTTAATTCTCATGAATAATGCTTCGTTTAATTTGAATATTTTGTGGGTTTTACCCTAGTATATCTTAATAGGGTTTCAGATTTTGATTCTTCCTGTTTATACTTGGTTTACTGACTTATTCATGGAAAATCTATATTATTCTCCTTAAGACCAGTGCTATTTTTGAATCTCGGATTCATTGATTTGTTGTGCTGATACTTGTATGCTGATTTCCCCCAATTATTTCCATATTTTACAGTCTTTAATTATCTCCTACCTTATTATGTGGTTAATCGTGTTACTTATTTATTCTTACTACTTATTTCCTTAATTGAACCTTTGTGTATCTACCCTTAATTACCTACTCTGTACCTAGATTATTTGATTTCTTTCCTTAATTGTCTCTTGTTCTTTACCATTAGTGAATTACTCCCTTAATTATGGGAAGACCTCCCTGATTTTGGTCCTGATTGATTCAATGACTCTCCAATTACTGAACAATTTATTGCTTACCTTATTTGTCTAGCTCTCAATTGCTATATATTCCCTCTTCAACTCTCACTAACACTGGTTCGACAACTCTCTTTTAGACTTAAAGCTTTCTGTTCTTTCTTGTTACTTGCTACTTTTATTGAACTAGTCGGCTGTAAGCCAAGGCTAGTTATTGCACTACACTGCTCTATTCTTTGTGTCTTCTCTCCTTAACTGGTATGTTCTGATTTAATTCGAAGTTCAAAATCTATGTGTTCTCTGCTTTAGTTTACTGATTTCCAATCTATTCCTGTATATTCTTGTCTGTTCAATATGTAATTAGCATGCTTAAATCTTTGTTTCACTTAGCATACATGGTTTCTGCCCTGTCCAACTTATGATTAACTTGTCTAATGACTTGCCTTTTTCTCTCTATAGCATGTCTCAATCTGATTCTACTCCATGCTTGTATGTTTGATTGTTTGTCTGTTTGTTTACTCAGTTTCTGATATTAACCTGCTTTGCTAAGTTGTTTACTATCTCTAAGTACTTCTGATTCTATGTTTAACTCTATTTAGTACAACTAGGTTCTCAATTGTCTGTTCAAAAATCCATATGTCTGTAGTTGTATGACTAATTCCTTAAACCCTGTAAACTTTAAGAAAACTTATGTGCTCTTGTTGTTATATTCTATGTGTCCCCAACTCCCATATCCCCTGAGTGAAATATGTATTTGAATGGGGCTGTCTAAACTGTTTGCTGATTTCTCACATGTTCACACTGTTTTTTTTTTCAAACTGTTTTGTTACTAATCACTTCCTATTTTTCATAAAAACTTCTTTACTTAATTGAGTCCTTTCAATACTGTTTTTCATATCAAAACCTTTTCAAAACTATGTCAAGCACTCTCACTCTACTCTTAAGTCCTTAGGTTCTTCCCCTCAAGTGTGTGACTGCCTTGGGATCCTTTTGAGATCCCTCTGAACTCTGGCACACTGGAGTTGGTCCTTCCACACTGCACTTACTCAGTTCTTGTTATGAAAGTTTGGGTGTGAGCACTGCCCGAATCCTTGAGGTCCTTAAGGAACTCTGACACACCCCGACATGACATTAGCTATGAAACTCTTGGCATTCGAGGTTATTGAAGGCTTTTTCTCAGGATACATTTAGGCCTGCTTTCAGGATCCCTATAGTTTAACTTCTTTTCTTTCTATCTACGTAATTCATTCAACCATTGGTCTGTAATAATTATTTATAAACAGATATTAGGGATGGCTAGTGGAAATGGGGAGGGTAGGTGTATAATGTTATTGATATTATTGGGTTAGAAAGCATGCTTTAGGATTTACTTTCTGTGTATTTGCATTAAAATCCATGTCCTAGGAATAATGTGTTCATCCAAATCATGTTGAGTATTGCATTATATACCTTGTTCCTAGGACTTCACATTTGTTGTTTCAACATATCACATGTCACTAACCTATGTTTTCACGTTGTATCAGTCCATCACTTAGATATCTTGCTCCTAAGACATAAATAACCTTGACATAAAATTGTCACTCTCATGTGCATTTAGAAATGATGTCTTAAGAATTATGTGCATTTAGAAATCATGTCTTAAGAATTCTGTTTGCATTCGTTTCAGCACACCTAGTTAACTAAGATTAAACAACTGACCATGAAAGGTATAAAAAATCGTCTCTCATATAGGTGTTACACTTCTGAATAAGAATTGATGCAAATTCCCTTTAAAGTTCTGATCACTTAGAACAGTATGCTCGTAGGTTAAACCATTTCTAATCTGTTAAATATCTCCTATAAAAATATGATTTCTCATAATCCCACGCCTAGGCAAGTCTTAGGTAATTAATCTCTATAAAACTGGGAAACTGTTGTGATTGTGTTTACTGCTTAAAGGCTCACATGTTTAAAATCAGTAGGCAAACTGATTAGGACCCTGTTGTTGAGTTTATAAAAACCAATGTTGTGTATTTCTGTGCATTGATATTCACTTAGATATCCTGTCTTAGGACCCATTCTCTAATGAAAATTGCCTTTGTCTGTGTTTGAGACGTGTTGTTTATCTGCATTATGTGTGGAGGTAAATCTAAGCTTCTAACTGCTTCCTTCACTTATCTGCTAGTCCTATTTGTTCTTGTCTGTCGCCTAGAAATTTTTCCTTTGAAACCTTAGGGGGTTGTCTAGAACTGTATAGATTTAGAGGTCCTAAACTCCTCCAGGACCACAAGGAAGGGACGAGTAACAGCACGCCTAGAGCTCGTTAAATCAAATTCGTTTAATAACCGCTAAGGGGTGGGATAATGGTTAGATAAGGATATGATGACTTGTACGCTAATGCAACGTGTAGCCTCTCATTGAGGAGTGATTACCAGACATTGTACAGATGTGATCCTATAGGATAAACAACTTAGGACCTCCCTACCCTTTACATATGTGTGCTTAGACTGCTAATCTATCAAACCTTTATTTGTTTACATGTGTTCTTAGACTGACTATTTGCTACTTGATTAATTCACAAAGTAAGTTTGACCGGGACCCACAGTTGTGTACTTTGGGGGGTGCCTAACACATTCCCTTTGAAGTAATTTCAAGCCCTTACGCAATCTCTGGTTATTCAATCTGTGTTATAAATGACCCTTAGTAGGTGCCCTAACGCACCTTAATTCGTTAGGTGGCGACTCTTCAAATTCCTTACACCCATTATCCCAAAAGGAAATGAGTTGTCCCAATAATGTCAAAAACCCTGATTGATCCGAAAGGAGATGAAAAAGGGGGCGCGATAGCATGGGGACTCTGCTGGGGATTCTAGGCTTTTACCATTTCAAACTGCTTTGTGAATTTGTGCCTTTACTTTGTTAACACCTGCACCCTTTCCCTTTCCCCTTTATGTGCAATTAGCTGTTTATTTTCCAAGTATTTATTTTTCCTAACAAAACTGACATGTTTCTTCGTTTCCCTTTGTAACCGCTTTTAATTATAACTGTTGTATTTACCGCATTCATAATGTTCAAATACATGACAACATGTTGTTTATTGCTTATTGTTGCATATTCATGCTCAACATCATACTCCACTCGTGCCTATACAAATCCTATAGCAACACTTGATGAGTGGTTGCGCTCTTCCTATTTATATCACCTCCTAAATACGAAAAGGCTTATTTTCGGTAAAACTAGTCGATCAGCGGTGCAGTCGATGGTTCCGTGCCTTCCCCCTTGAGTTTTCCGCTCGAGGGTACCGGTCTAGACCCCTATAGAAAACCTTACTCTTGTTATATTGTGCATGCATCATGGTCAAACCTAGTCGGGTTAATGTGTTGTCCGCACAATAACCCTTTAAGACAGCCTTATCCAAAAGTCCACCGGGGTTATCATAATCTCAACGTACACGATCACGTTATGTGCATTTATTTGGAGAACTAAATGCATGTATGCTAATCATAAGTGTATAAATAGTCGAGTCTGGCGGGGGTAAGGGCCTAACCATTTTTGTCTTGCAGAAAATGAGGCAGGAGGTCCCCAGATTCGATATGGTCAGCAATATCCCTCCAATGCTCCTGAACTGGTGAGAAGACCTTCCATCCAGTGAAAAGAAACACGTAAAGAAGTACCTGGGCAATTTACCCTCTCTTTTGGACATCCAGCCAAACAATATGTTGGTTGAGGCTGCTACTTTGTTTTGGGATACCGAGAGAGTTGTATTCCACTTCAGGAATATCGAAATGACACCTCTCCTAGAATAAATAGGAGGACTTGCTGTTATAGCTTGGGAAAGTCCGGGGTTGTTAGTACCTGAGAACTGCACGGGCAAAGGTTTTCTGAAAATGATGGGGTTGAAAAAGAATGCTGAACTGGAGTGTTTGAAACAATCCTACATACCCTTCAAGTAATTATATGAAAGATACGGTCACAACAAATCATATCGTACCTATCATGACGAGTTTGCCATCACATCTTTGGGTCATATCCACCGCAGGGTATTTGTATTCATTGTATGCTTTCTGGGATTGATAGTGTTTTCGACAAAGAGGGAAAGGATTCATGCCAGGTTAGCCATGGTAACCAAGTCCTTGATGGAGGGGATCGATGGGCAAGCCTTCAGCATTGTCCCTATGATCCTAGCTGATATTTACCAAGCCTTGGAACGTTTCCAAAGAGGAACTAAGCATTTTGAGGGTTGCAACCTGTTGCTGCAACTGTGTCTCTTAGAACATCTTCAAAAGGGCCAATACCACCAAGAACTTCCGCGAAGGGCTTGGAATGACCACATTGCTTTCCATCACCCCAAGCGGATGACCTACATACCAGACAGATTCGCTCAGCCAGAAACGGCCAAGGAGTGGGTGGAATTCTTTGATAATCTGACCGAAGAATAGGTACAATGGATGATCGAGTGGTTCTGGACGGACGAGTTTATCATCAGGTCCTAGGATGCACCGCACTCAGTGTTGATCGGGTTGAAAGGTATCTACCCCTATTTTTCTCTCAGAGTCATGATACAGCCGTTCAGAAAGCAAGTTGTTCCAGGGTTGCGAAGATGGGTCACTTCAGAGCAGATTTCCATGATGAAGACATTCCCTACAAGTGCCAAGCTCAACACATGTGGCACTTCAAAATCATCCCGGAGAAGAATACTATTGAGCCTGACATGTACCATGCTGGGTGTGCACCTTTCTACCAGGCATGGCTTAAAGACAACTTGGATGGGATAGTGAGGCCCGGGATCAACCGAGGCAATAGAATCATAGATGAGGATGTTGAAGGTCATGTCAAGTACAACCTACTGCGCAAAAGGGTTCACGATTCTGAGAATGAACATCGTGAAATACATGAGACCAACAAAAGGCTGATCGAGGAGTGGAAGGAGATGGCTATCCTTTCCAATAGGAAGATGGAATACTTGGAGCGAGGTGTAGTGGAGTTAGAGGGCAAGGTCATCAAGAGGATCGAGAATTTCCAGAACACTGAAGGGAATGAAGGAGGACACTTGGCTAGAGCATACCTGCTGCTGGGATTGCGCGAGCTTAGAAATTTGTTCGATGGACTCAAGAATATCGAATCGGGGAAAGGTCCTTCTGGGACCAAATAGGCTAGGTTTACCTTTTTGCTTTCATCAATGTAATAAGGCCAAGTGCCATTAGTGACATATTTCCTATTTTGTTATTTTAGTATCGTTTTGGGATTCGTCTATTTTACATTAATGAAATGAGGAATTTTGGCATCTAAGTTCTCCAAATCAATTTGTCGCTAGGCCTACCTCGGGCACAACGAGTCACCCAAAATTAGGATACGTTTACAATTCTGCAATATGTGTTTAAATATTGCAAATACTTTTGTCATAATCCTCACTGACTTGGCCACCTTTTGTTTTTATTTTATTTTCTTTTGATTATCCCCCTTCCCAAAGGTTGGTTCGTGCATTCTGGCATCATCAACATACCATACAAGATCCAGGGGCCCTCCACATTCTCCTCCTCCTCCTAGTCCACCTAAAGTCAAAGGCAAGGGCAAAATGGAAGACTTGAATAACATCAGAAAGGAAAACACAACACTAGTTGAACATACAGAAGCTTCAGACAGTCGGGGTACTCAGGTCCAGAATGATGTTGTGTCGCAACTTGAGCAAAGGCTACTAAAACTTCAAGGGGACTTGAACATGTCCGAAACTTGGCAACTTTGTCCTTCTCACTTAGTGTTCCGGATGTCAACCACCCAAATACTCACAACCCCGCACCACATCAGAATACCCCCAACAAACAGAACCCTCCTACAACTCACCACTATACGATTTCACCGAAAAATCAAATTGTCCCGCCATAATACCAACAAAAAGTTTGCCACACTCTGAGAAACACCCCACTGATCATCCCTGAACCACAAAATTCCACCAACGACCACCTCTATGCTCAGGCGCCAGGCCATCAGAACAACCCTATATACATGGACACTCTACCTCACTCCACCCAGCTCATCTCTTACACACCGAAATCCAGTGAGAAAGATATGCTTATTAGGAACTTGGTCGAAGAACTCAAGAAGTTGACTAGTCGAGTTTAAGGCGTTGAAGGAGATACGGGGATCGAAGGATTGAATTATGAAGATCTATGTATACAGCCTAATGTAGAACTACCGGAGGATTACAAACCTCCCAAGTTTGAGATGTTCGACGGTACTGGTGATCCCAGGGTCCATCTGAGGACCTATTGTGACAAATTGGTAGGAGTTAGAAAAGAGGATAAGATCCGAATGAAGTTGTTCATGAGGAGCCTTACAGGGGACGCTTTGTCTTGGTACATCAGTCAGGACCCTAAGAAGTGGTTTAATTGGGTAAGTATGGCATCAGATTTCATGGACCGATTCAGGTTCAACACGAAAAATGCACCAGACGTGTTTTATATCCAGAATCTCAAGAAGAAGCCCACTGAAACCTTTTGCGAGTATGCTACTCGTTGGAGGTCTGAAGCTGCCAAAGTCAGGCCCGCACTAGAAGAGGAGCAAATGAAAAAAGTCTTCATCAGGGCGCATGACCCGCAGTATTATGAGAGACTGATGTTGATCAAAAATCACAAATTCTCCAACACCATCAAGATGGGTGAGAGAATTGAAGAAGGTATCAAGAGTGGAATGGTCACCAATTTTGAGGCACTACAAGCTACCAACAAAGCCTTGTAGCCAGGCGGAATATCCAAAAAGAAAGATGTAGTAGCGGTAATGGTTGCACAGAGACATAAATCTCCACTGACATATCAAACCTCTCCACTTACATACCAAGCACCCCCACCCACATATCAGTCAGCACCTCCATCCACATATCAGCCAGCACCTCCATCCACATATCAGCCATCACATCCACCTACTTATCAACCCACTTCTCCCAGATATTTGCAACCAGCCATTGTTTATCACGCCTACAACTCCCAACCTTCTCAATACCAGTCACCTCCAGCTCGCTAAAATTTCCCAAGACCTCAACCCAACTTTGACCGCAGGCCACCCAAGCAATACACTACCATTACTGAGCCTATTGACCAGCTGTATGAAAGGTTAAAAGCTTCTGGTTATGTCACTTTTATCCCTGTTGTGACCCTAGAGAATCCATCCCAGTGGGTCAATCCAAACAAAACATGTGCATATCACTCCGACATGAAGGGGCATACCATTGATGAATGTCGCTCGTTGAAAGATAAGATCAAGTCTTTGATAGATAACAAAGTCATTCAGGCTAAGGAAACTACTCCCAATGTCCGCAATAATCTGCTCCCAGACCACAAGGGTGGAGGCATCAATGTGATAGAAATAGAGGAAGAATGGGACCAGAAGGGTCGATCGGGTTGATCAAAGAAGGTGACGATCCCAAGAAGCCAGCAGTCACACCCAATCCCATCATAGTGCAGATTCGGCCATCAGAAGAGGACGGGATAACCACATCTGTCCCATTCGAGTTTGAGGCAGCACCACCTGCAGACACGCCAACACTATTTGAGGTTGAAATAACACCTCATGCAGTGACTCTTGTCCCATTTAAAGTGAAAGTAGTTGCACCTATTGGCAGTGTCGACTACGCCATTTTTCATCACTAATGGTGTACCCTGGGATTATGTAGCTGAGGCAAGAAGGAAAGGAAAGGTCAAAATAGAAGAAGTTGTTGTTGCACAGGGTATGACCACGCCCGACAGGGTCTATACACCTGAACATTTGGGAGAATCCAGCAAGCAGTCTTCTAACAGACCACCCGTCATTGAAACAGGTCCAAATGATCTATGGAGGAATGTGCAAGCCAAGAAATACTCAGTCATAGATCAACTAAACAAAACTCCAGCCCTGATATCCATCCTATCATTGTTGCAGAACTCGGAAGCGCACAAGACTGCTTTGATGAAAGTGTTGAACGAATCTTATGTGCCTAATAACATCACCAGTGGAGAAATGGCCAACATGGTAGGGCAGGTGCTGGAGAGTCACAAGAGGATGAACTACCGCCTGAAGGGTTGAGTCACAACAAGGCACTGTACATCACTGTGCAATATGAGGAGTATTTCATTACCAGGGTTCTAATCGACGGAGGATCCAGCCTCAACATTTGCCCATTAACAACACTCAAGAGATTGGGCAAAGGATTATACGAGAAACGAGAAGGGTCCATGAATGTAAAGGCTTTAGACGGCTCTTAGAGATCCACCATTGGAGAAATCAGTCTTTGTATACAAATGGGGCCTACATGGTTCGAGGTTGATTTTCAGGTGCTAGATATAGTTGCATCCTATAATCTGTTATTGGGACGGCCATGGATACATACTGCTGGGGCTGTGGCATCGACCTTGCATCAGGCAGTGAAATTTGAATGGAACCACCAGAAGGTAATCATTCACAGAGATGGGAGCAACCCCATCTACAACCGCCAGACTATCCCGGTGGTTGAAGGTAAGAGAAGGCTGGGTGGAGAAACCTATCACCACATCTAGCGAGTCAATAAAATAGACAAGGATAAGTTGTGGAGTAGTAAGATTGAAAGCATATTGAATTGGAGGGGATACGAACCCGGCAAGGGTCTCGACAAGAATCTTTAGGGCATTTCCAAGCCGATACAATTGAAACGCCACGGCACTACCTTTGGCCTAGGTTATCAGTACACCTGGAAGGAGTATGACGACTGGTCGCCACCATGGCGCGGTTCTTACTACCGATTGGAGCATCCCATACCGCATTTGGAATAGAATTTCAAGCAAGCCGACGTCATATGGGGATCAGAGGAGGAGGAAGTGTTAGCAGCCTTGAAGAATATATTCCTGGAAGATGAGGATATGGACTGTTGTGTTATTGTCGAGGAGGAGGAGGAAGTCCCTACCATCCAAGCCGTGAGCAAGGGATCATTCCTCATAAATTGGACTGTCGGATCATCCAGGGCCCGACGAGTCCCGGGGTAGCAAGGCCAAACAAGCACTGTTATTTTATTTTCTAATGATTTCCTTTTCGCATTTTTTGTTTTAAATAAAAATCTCCGGTGTTCCAAAACGTTTGCTTAAATTATCAAAAATCGGTTTTATGTTTCAATGGATTAGTATTTATTATTATCATTTTTCTCTCATACTTTTATCTATACATCATTACTATTTCTTGTCTTGATGAACCAATGAATGTGACATGCAATGAGACAACGCAACAAAAGGATATTGATTCGGAAGAAGAAGATATCATACCCGAGGAAATTGTTAGAAAGGTAGAGGACTTTGAGAATAAACCTAAATCCAATCTGTACGAAACATAAGTAATCAACTTGGGAGATTCAGAGACTGTCAAAGAGACTCGCATTAGCGTCCACTTGTCGCCGTCAGAGAAAGAAGAGTACACACAATTCTTGAAGGAATATGAGGACATATTTGCATGGTCGTACAATGACATGACCGGACTAAGTACATCCATTGTGGCTCACAAGTTGCCAACCAATCCAATGTGCCCGCCAGTAAAGCAGAAGCTCCGTAAATTCAAACCTGATATGAGTCTGAAAAGCAAGGAGGAAGTCACTAAACAAATCATCTCCAAGGTCCTCAGGGTGGTTGAATACCCAATATGGTTAGCCAACATCGTGCCAGTACCGAAGAAAGATGGAAAAGTCAGGGTTTATGTCGATTACCGGGATATCAACCGAGCCAGTCCTAAGGATGATTTCCCTCTTCCAAACATACACAACCTGATTGACAATTGTGCCAAACATGAACTTCAGTCGTTTGTGGATTGCTTCTTCGGTTACCATCAGATCTGGATGGACAGAGAGGATGCTAAGAAAACGGCTTTCATTACGCCATGAGGAGTATATTGTTACAAGATGATGCCATTCGGCCTAAAGAATATTGGAGCCACTTACATGAGGGCCATGATTACTATCTTCCATGACATGATACATAAGGAGATCGAGGTGTATGTAGATGACGTCATCATCAAGTCCAAGAAATCCACCGACCATATAGCAGATTTAAGGAAGTTCTTCGACAGGTTGCGGAAATACAATCTAAACTTAAACCCTGCAAAATGTGCATCCGGGGTTCCTGCAGAGAAGCTATTGGGATTCATCGTCAGCCGCCGAGGGATAGAATTAGATCCATCAAAGGTCAAGTCCATACAGGAGTTTCCACCACTGAGAAATAATAAGGACGTAATGAGTTTTCTGGGACGGCTAAATTACATCAGTCGGTTCATAGCCTAGTCCACATTCATATGTGAACCAATCTTCAAGATGTTAAAGAAAGACGTTGCGACCAAATGGACCGAGGATTGTCAAAAGGCCTTCGACCGAATCAAGGAGTACTTATCGACACCACGAGTCTTGGTACCGCCAGAGCCAGGTAGACCCTTGTTACTCTACCTCGCAGTACTGGATGGAGCTTTTGGTTGCATTCTGGGGCAGCACGACGAAACAGGAAGAAAGGAACATGCTATCTATTATCTGAGCAAGAAGTTCACTCCATACGAGGCACGATATTCTCTACTGGAACATACATGTTGCTGGGTAGCCCAGAAGCTGAGGCACTACTTCTGTGCCTACACAACATACCTCATATCAAGAATGGATCCCTTGAAATATATCTTTCAGAAACCCATGCCCACTGGCAAGCTGACTAAATGGAAAATTTTACTGAATGAGTTCGACATCGTCTATGTGACTCAGAAAACGGTCAAGGTACATGCATTGGCAGATCATCTTGCTGAAAACCCTGTGGGAGGAGAATACGAACCCCTTGCAAAAGTATTTTCCCGGTGATGAAGTGTTGTTCATAGGAGAAGACATTGTTGAATCCTATGACGGTTGGAGGATGTTCTTTGATGAAGCAACAAATTTCAAAGGAGTCGGCGTTGGAGCAGTCTTGGTATCGAAAACTGGCCAGCATTATCCGATATCTGCTAAACTCAGATTTCCCTGCACTAACAATATGGCAGAGTATGAAGCTTGCATACTGGGCTCGACATGGACATCGACATGAATATTCAGGAACTGCTGGTAATTGGTGACTCGAATTTGCTTATACACCAAGTACAAAGAGCATGGGCTACCAAGAATTCCAAGATATTGTCGTATCTGCACCATGTGCAGGAATTGAGAAAGAGGTTCACAAAGACAAAATTTCGGCACGTCCCTAAAATTCAGAACGAGTTTGCTGATGCACTGGCCACCTTATCATCCATGATACAACATCAGATAAGAACTTCATTGATCCTATTCCAGTAAAGATCCATAGCTAGCCGGCATATTGTGCCCATGTTGAAGAAGAAGCAGACGGAAAACCATGGTTCCACGACATCAAAGAATACTTGGCAAAGGGAGAGTACCCGGAGCATGCAAATCATACCCAGAAACGTACGTTCGGAGGTTGTCAAATAGTTTCTTTCACAGCGGAGGAACTCTATACAAAAGAACTCTTGATTTGGGACTACTAAGGTGTGTCAATGCTAAAGAAGCCTCCAAACTAGTTGAAGAGATACATGATGGGACCTACGACCCGCATATGAATGGTTTTGTCTTGGCCAAGAAGATACTCACAGCCGGTTATTTCTGGATGACCATGGAGAGGGACTGCATCCAATATGTTCGGAAATGCTACCAATGTCAGGTACATGAAGATATGATAAAGGTACCCCCAAACGAGCTCAATGCAACAAGCTCACCTTGGTCGTTCGTCTCCTGGGGAATGGACGTCATCGGTCCGATCGAGCCTACCGCCTCAAATGGACACAGGTTCATCCTGGTAGCTATTGATCACTTCACCAAATGGGTCGAAGCAGCATCTTACAAAGCAGTGACTAAGAAGTCATGGCAGACTTTGTCCACGACCGTATTGGTTGTCGATTCGGAGTTCTAGAGTCCATCTTAACCAATAATGCTTTCAATCTCAACAGTGACCTAATGAAGGCCATGTGCAAGACTTTCAAAATCAATCACAAGAATCCCACAGCCTATAGACCTCAGATGAATGGAGCTGTAGAAGCCGCCAACATGAATATCAAGAAGATCTTTTCGCATCAAGATGAAGCCAAAGGGAAATTCTCTCCCAACTGGCAAGGTCCTTACATGGTTAACAATGTACTGATAGAAGGAGCTATTACACTTGCAAAAATGGACGGAGAAGTCTGGCCAATCAATTCAGATGCAGTCAAACGATACTATGTATAACTCTTTATGTTTTTCTCAAACGATGTAAATTAAACTATGCCCGACCTGATTCCCATTTAAGAGGGGATATGTAGGAAGCCCTATGGGTTCGATCACAAATAAATAAAAATCTCATTCCCCCCCCCCCCCCCGCAATTGGAAACTGGGGCAGAATTTTGAGGAGGACCCTCAAAATTCCGAAGCAAGTTCAGCCGATCGCAACATGTTCAACCGTCAGAGACGTCAATCTAGCTAACTGGGGAAGAATTTTGAGGAGGACCCTCAAAATTCCGTAGCATGAGAGGGTGAAATGTCTCGGGTCTTGTCATGGTCTTCGATTCATCTAAATTTCTTAAAATATATTTTCCCTGTGTCTTTGCAAAAAACGATGCATGCTTGCTTGAAAAATAGTTATGTTTAGCAAACACTACCCCGATGATTTGAACAAGATCTTCAGATCAAGCAAAGCAAGTCGAGCGAGCCGACGGAGGCACGAATCGACTTCTCCTTTACAGAACTCACAATTTTCCTTTGGATGCAGGAACAAAGAATAAACATGCTTAAAACAAATGAAATTGCCGAGTTTTCTATCAGCATAAAGAATAAACATGCTTCATAGTAACAATTCTCACAAAAATCGCAATGTCGAAATCTGCTACCAACTAAGAAATTCTGCTACTGTTTGCTTTTTATTCTTCTGCATAAGGCTAATTTCTGCCTTCCCCTGCATGAGACTAAGCTTTGTCTCCATCTTGCATGAGGTTAAGCTCTACCTCCACATCTGCATAAGGCTAATCTCTGCCTTCCTTTGCATAAGTCTAATCGACGCCTTCCCCTGCATGAGACTCAGCTCTGTCTCCATATTGCGTGAGGTTAAGCTCTACCTCCACATATGCATAAGGCTAATCTCTGCCTTCCTTTATATAAGGCTAATCGTTGCCTTCCCCTGCATGAGACTGAGCCCTGTATCCATATTACATGAGGTTAAGCTCTATCTCCACATCTTGCATAAGGCTAATCTCTGCCTTCACTTTGCATAAGAATAATCACTGCCTTCCCCTGCATGAGACTAAGTTCCGTCTCTACATTGTATGAGGTTAAGCTCTACCTCCATATCTGCATAAGGATGATCTCTACTTTCCTTTGCATAAGGCTAAATGATGTATTCCCCTGCATAAGACTAAGATTTGTCTCCATATTGCATGAGGTTAAGCTCTACCTCCACATCTTGCATAAGGCTAATCTCTGCCTTCACTTTGCATAAGGCTAATCACTGCATTCCCTTGCATGAGACTAAGCTCTATCTCCATATTGCATGAGGTTAAGCTCTACCTTCACATCTGTATAAGGCTAATCTTTGCCTTCCTTTGCATAAGGCAAAACGTTGCCTTCCCCTGCATGAGACTAAGATATATCTCCATATTGCATGAGTCTAAGCTCTGCCTCTAATTTACATTATTTCGCCGAGACTAAGTGTTGTCTCTCCTTTGCTTTATTTTGGTCTAAGCTCTACCCTCCAATTCGCAAGACTAAGCCTTGTCTTGTCGACATCATATTATTACATTTCATGGGCTGAAATATCGCCAACCTGTCTGATGGGTTAGTATTATGTTTTGATGATCTAACAAACTTTTATGTTAAGAACCAGATGAAGGACCTGATGCGTAACCAACACAACCAGTCAGCATGAACTCAAGAATCTGTGCAGTGTACATTTGAACTCACAGGAAACAGTTTAGGGACCTGATCCCTCAATATTCTCACTAACAGAAGTACATGTCAACTCTACAACTGGAAAGCTGTGACAGAAAAGTGACTGCCTGCAACTGTACACGCTACAATGCAGTAACAATGCATCAGTCACTTCCCATTGGTTAAAACATGTACCAACTAAGCATGGACATCCTTATTGGGATGTCCTAGGGATATAATATCTTGTTTGGAGACAAACAAGATATTCACTTGAGCATTTACTAAACATTTTCTCAAGCATTGAAGTGTTTCTCTTGCATTGAAGAATCAAGTGTGTCAAGAACAAGAAGACAACTCCACTAAGACGGACCTGTTCCACTACGTGTTGTTAGGTGTCCTTAGTTGAGTTGTAATCTTGAATTTTGCTTTTCATTTTATCCTATTTGCTTTCTTAGAAGCGTTGTTTTAGGAATCATAAACTCATAAACCATTAGTGTTTGTGTTGTGACTAGTGTAGTCATAAGTTAAAGTCTTTGTAACTAGTGAGTAACAAAGTCGCTTGTAATAAGTGTATTACAAGTTAGTGTGTCAAAGTCTTTGTACGAGAGTCATTACAAAGTGGCTTGTAATAGTTGAGATTACAAGTTAGTGAAGTTGAAATCCTACCAGTGTAGGTCGTGGTTTTTGTCCCCTTTAGTTGGGATTTGTCTACGTAAAAATCCCGTGCCTCATTTACTTACTGTCTCTGTCGATAACTCTGAATAAACTGGTAAAGGACCAGGTCTCTTTACAGTTTGCAGGCTCCTAGAAACTATCACTTTCCAAAGGCGTCATAGTCTAAAGGCATCATCCTCATAGTCGGAAGACACCATGCCATGGCCTAAGGATCTCTCAAAATTGCATATCATTATTCAAAGGCGTCATAGTTCGGAGGCACCATCTTCATGGCCCGAGAACATCATTTCATGGCCTGCGAATCTCTCACTAAACAATTCATGGCCCAGGACATCATGGTCCAAGGACGTCATCCTTAACCCTCCGAAGACAACTTTTCATAGTCCAAATGGAACCTGCATCATGTTTAAATTCATGCACAATATATGCTCGTAGTATCTCTATTTGCAGGTGACCCGGCAAGCAACTGCTATCCCAGCAGGAGCGATCCCGCTCCAGTTCCTTCAACTATATCAAACCTGACCTCTCTCGTGAACCATTCATTCACCTATCCATAGATGTTGCGTCCACTCTTGCGATACCTTCAACGATATATGTCGCCGAGGAATCTAGAACTACACACGGGTTGATTCCTGTAAAACCAGGGATATGTATGCATCTCAGAAGCTAGAGTGCGGCCTAAATCTCTCAAACCGTTTCGCTCGGTCAAAATTGGCCATCATGTCTTTACCCGAAAACACTTTCATCCTTTTCGGGTAAAGAGGGAAAGCTATTGATACCCAATTTTCCCTAAAATAATATTAAAATTGCATATATACCTTCAAAATTATGCATTGGCCTTAACTGGTATTTTCTTTCTACAATTTTATTAATTTGTCCAGCATTTTATTTTCTAATAAATAATTACAAAAATGCATCACAAATGATTTCAAAGATATTTCTTGATTTAATCTATTATTTATGGCCTATTAAGTCCAAATTATTCCATGAATGTCCAAATTGGCACTTTTTGGCTATAATTGCAATAACTTTGCAATTATAGCCCATGCATATAATTTTGTGTAATTTTTTACCAGAAATTAGTCTTTTGAATTTTTAATACTAAATAATCATTTTTTAAAACATTTCTATGCATAAAATTTATTTTTTATAATTAGTAATTATTTTATAATTTTTTTTAAACTAATTCATTTGGGTATTTAACAAATAGTCATTTTTATTATCTCAATTGCAGCCTATTGAGCCAGCCCAAATGCCTTATTAACTAGCCCAATATATCCAGGCCCATATCTTACCCCTACCCGATCTAATTCTGCTTAAATCCTGGTCGTTGATCATTTTTTATCAACGTCCCGGATTAACTCTTTCCTAATTTAACCTAAACAACCCCCCCAAACCCCTCATTTCTTATCTCACACTCGCCGTCACATTTCACTCTCCTCGCCAAATCCTCTCTACCCTAACTCTAATCCTACCTCGGCGTTGCTTGCATGCCGTCGACTATGGTGGATTACCACTATCCTCCTGCCTTAACGGCTCTCCTACCTCGGGATCTTTGCTATCCTTGAGGTTCTCAAGGGACTAGGGGCCAGTCCACTCACACCTGGGTCATCCCCACCAGTCTCAGGCCACCATGGCTCGATTTGAGTAAGATCATCCTATTTTTGGCTAAACCTATGGTTTCTAAGCCGGCATTTCCATCTCTGGGTTACTTTCTCGAAACCTTAATCTCATCTCCTAATTTTTTTAGATATGTAACAGACCTGAGAGGAATCGAACTATTTTTAATTGTTTTTATGAGAAACCTTTTGGTTTTCAAAGCGTCGCTTCATTTTTCCTAACTAGGGTTTCTGAAACCTTTTTCTTCAAAATAATTTCTTTTTTTAGTGTTTATTCCCTGATTCTCATGTGTTTAATCGATTTTGTTAAGTCTCCCTTTAACCATAGCTAGTTGTGTTGAAATCCCTAATTTTTTAGCACTATGTTTGGGTTCTGAGTTCGTCCTTGCTGTTTGTTCATTCAATTATGCTATGTGTTTAATTCTCATGAATAATGCTTCGTTTAATTTGAATATTTTGTGATTTTTACCCTAGTATATCTTATTAGGGTTTCAGATTTTGATTCTTCCTGTTTATACTTGGTTTACTTGCTTATTCATGGAAAATCTATATTATTTTCCTTAAGACCAATGCTATTTTTGAATCCCGGATTCATTGATTTGCTGTGGTGATACTTGTATGCTTATTTCCCCCAATTATTTTCATATTTTACAGTCTTTAATTATCTCCTACCTTATTACGTGGTTAATTGTGTTACTCATTGATTCTTACTACTTATTTTCTTAGTTAAAAATTTGTGTATCTACCCTTAATTACCTACTTTGTACCTAGATTATTTGATTTCTCTCCTTAATTGTCTCTTGTTATTTACCATTATTGAATTACTTCCTTAATTAAGGGAAGACCTCCCTGATTTTGGTCCTAATTGAATCTATGACTCTCTAATTACTTAACAATTTATTGCTTACCTTATTTGTCTAGCTCTCAATTGCTATCTATTCCCTCTTCAACTCTCACTAACACACGAACACTGGTTCAACAACTCTCTCTTAGACTTAAAGCTTTATGTTCTTTCTTGTTACTTCTATTGAACTTGCCGGCTGTAAGCCAAGGCTAGTTATTGCACTACACTGCTCTATACTTTGTGTCTGCTCTCCTTAACTGTTATGTTCTGATTTAATTCCAAGTTCAAACTCTATGTGTTCTCCTACTGCTTTAGTTTACTAATTTCCAATCTATTCATGTACATTCTTGACTGTTCAATATGTAATTAGCATGCTTAAATCTTTGTTTGACTTAGCATACATGGGTTCTGCCCTGTCCAACTTATGATTAACCTGTCTAATGACTTGCCTATTGCTCTTTATAGCATGTCTCAATCTGATTCTACTCCATGCTTATATGTTTGATTGTTTGTCTGTTTGTTTACTCAGTTTCTGATATTAACCTGCTTTGCTAAGTTGTTTACTATCTCTAAGTACTTCTGATTCTATGTTTAACTCTGTTTAGTACAACTAGGTTCTCAATTGTGTGTTAAAAAATCCATATGTCTGTAGTTGTATGACTAATTCCTTAAATCCTGTAAACTCTAAGAAAAAATTTATGCTCTTGTTGTTATATTCTACGTGTCCCCAACTCTCATATCCCTTGAGTGAAATTTGTATTTGAATGGGGCTGTCTAAACTGTTTGTTGATTTATCACAAGTTCACACTATTTTGTTACTAATCACTTCCTATTTTTCATATAAACTTCTTTACTTAATTGATTCATTTCAATACTATTTTTTATATCAAAACCTTTTCAAATCTATGTCAAGCACCCTCACTCTACTCTTAAGTCCCTAGGTTCTGCCCCTCCAATGTGTGACTGCCTTGGGATCCTATTGAGATCCCTCTGAACTCTGGCACACTGGAGCTGGCCCTTCCACATTGCACTTACTCAGTTCTTGTTATGAAAGTTTGGGTGTGAGCACTGTCCGGGATCGTTGAGGTCCTTAAGGAACTCTAACACACCCGGACATGAGATTGGTTGTGAAACTCTTGGCATTCGAGGTTATGGAAGGCTTGGTATTCTATGGATACATTTGGGCCTGCTTTCAGGCTCCCTATAGTTTAACTTTTTTTTTTTTTTACCTATGTAATTCATTCAGCCACTGGTCTATAATAATTATTTATAAACAGATATTGGGGATGGCTAGTGGAAATATAGAGGGTAGTTGTATAATACTATTGATATTATTGGGGTAGGAAGCATGCTTTGGGCTTTACTTTTTGTGTATTTGCATTATAATCCATGTCCTAGGAATAATGTGTTCATCCAAATCATGTTGAGCATTGCATTAGATACCATGTTCTTATGTCACGACCCCAAATCCTAACAGGTCGTGATGGCGCCTATCGTGGAACTAGGCTAGCC
>ML253655.1:0-14061 GCA_005239495.1 Nicotiana undulata | reverse complement strand
GTCAGTCCTTATGACCCACCCTTATGACTTCGGCCGATAGTCTTGTCCGTGTCGGATATATATATGTATATACACATTTGCATTCATCAACATTTGCATTGAGTTGGGATCGTACGATGGTGAGTTGAGAAACGGTACTGATTACTGGAAAGTGAAAAATTGAGATAATAAGACAAGACATTTCGGATAATGAGAAGGAAAACAAGTGATACATATGATCAATCTACAAAGAAAGGTTATGTTTAAGATCAGTTACATGTTTGTTGATTACATGTCCTTACTTGATGTATTTTTCTCACATGCTTTATTGCTCAGCATGTACTTTATTTATTTATTTATGTACTGGACCTTAGTGAGTATGTATTCTACCTCTCGTCACTACTCTTTACGAGTTTAGACGGGATACTCACTCGGTACATATTTGTTTATATGTACTCATGCTGCACTTTTTTTTTCTGCACTTGACTGTGCAGGTATTGAGGCTGGTTCGTCTAGTCGTCCGTCAGCTGATAGGTACTGATCGCGGCGTCGCTCCACACAATGAGCTGTCTTCTTGGCGCTTTCCTGACAGCACCTCTGGAGCCTTCTAGTTTCATTTTGCTCAGTCTTTTGTTCCAGACTGTGGCTTGTATATTTTGTATAAGTATTTCTGCTGTTGTATCTATGTAGCCGCCCGTTGACACTGTGACACTAGTCCTGGCACACACTTGTTGTTGTTATGTTTCTAATTTGGGGTTGTATATATTGGGCCTAGCTGTGGCTCAGCTTATTTCTACGGCCTTACCCAATATTGTTATTGTATTCCGCACTTTTATTGTTATAGTTGTACGTTGGCTTGCCTAACCTCGCCGTTAGGTGCCATCACGACCTGAACCAGTTTTGGGTCGTGACAATAGGATTTCTTGCTTCTCCATGAATCACAACTTCCTGGTGATTCCACACAAACTTCACGTTCTGGTGCAAAGTGGAAGGGACCGCACCGGCCATGTGAATCCATGGCCTCCCCAATAACAAATTATAAGTAGCAGATATGTCCAACACCTGAAATTCAATGATAAACTCCACGGGCCCAATCTGTAATGCTAACTCAATCTCACCAGTAGCGTTCCTTTGTGCTCCATCAAAAGCTCTAACATTCACATGACTTTCACAAACTTTTCCAATATCAATTCCAAGAGTTTTGAGGGTAGTGAAAGGACATATGTTGAGTGCCGAACCATTATCAATCAAAACCCTAGAAACAAACTTGTCCCTGTACTTGACAGTGAGGTGTAAAGCTTTGTTGTGACTTAAACCTTCAGGTGGCAATTCATCCTCATGAAAAGAAATTTTGTGGGCTTCTAGAATTTGGGCTACCATAGTTTCCAAATGGTCACTAGTTGTCTCGGCAGACACATATGCTTCATTGAGCACTTTTACTAAAGCATTCCTGTCAGAACTCATCAACAGTGACATGAGAGAAATTTGAGCTGGCGTCTTCTTCAGTTGGTCTACAACAGAGTATCCGCTACATTGCATTTTCCTCCAAAACTCTTCTACTTCAACCTCTGTCACGGACTTCTTCTGGTTGTTGTCCTTACTTGAAGTACCCCGTGATGCTTCTTCAGGAATATAACATCGTCCGGATCTCGTCATACCTGCAGCAACATCTTCTACGACTAATTTTGCCTTTCCTTTGCTCCTTACATCAGCCTGATAGTCCCAAGGAACTTCTTTGGTGTTGAATGAGGGTGTCTGAGCAACTAGAGCCATGATCCTGGGCTTCGGAGGGAGTACTTCCACCTCGATTGGTGCCCGTACTTGCACTGTGATGATATGAGTAATAAAGGCAGATGACACAACCTTCTTCTCATCTTTAACTGGTACAATAAATCCTTCCAAATTCCAATCTTCATCAGTAGATATCATGTTAACACCGGTATCACCATGATTTGGAATAGGGTTGTTGTTCACATTCGGGGAAGCTCCCTTAAGCTGGATGGTTCCTACTTTGATCAGCTCTTCAATCTTATCTTTGAGAGTAAGGCAATTTTCTGTGTCATGTCCAGTCACACTAGAGTGATATGCACAATGCTTGGTCCTATCATACCATCCTGGGAGGGGGTCGGGAACTCTTTCGGGGACTGGTTGGAGTACTCCTGCAGCTCTCAACCTTTCATACAACTGGGCTAAAGGTTCATCTAGGGGTGTATAGGTTTTAGTTGGTTTTCTTTCAAAGCTCGGGCGAGGTCTAGGTGCGTTTGGGCGGTTTTGTGATTGGTAGTGTGGTTGAGATGGATATGCGGGTTAGTAGTGTGATGGATTCTGGTATGTGGGTGCTCTGGGTGGATAATAGGTTGGTTGGGTATTAGAAACAGGATAAGGAATGGGTGAAGGCTGGTAATAAGGTTAAGGGGTTTGGGTGTTTGGGCTATAGTATGAAGGTTGGGGTAACGGGTTTTGGTAGGTTAACATTTGGTTAGGCCTACGATCTTGGACGGTCATAACAACGGATACTTCTTTCTCCTACTTCTTACTTGCTCCTCCAATAGTTCCTGGTTGGATTGCCTTACTCGTTGCTTGTAGTGCTGCCAAGTTCGTAATCTTTCCTGATTTGAGACCTTCCTCTATAACGTCTCCCATCCTAACAACTTCCGAGAATTTCTGCCCCAACATGCTTATCAATCTCTCATAGTATGTTGCATCCGTTTGAGATCTAATGAAAGTAGTTGTCATCTCATTCTCTCCCAACGGGGGTTGGACTCTTGATGCTTCTGCCCTCCATCTCATGGCATACTCTCTAAAGGATTCTGTTGTTTTCTTCTCCAATGTCATCAAATAGAATCTATCTGGGTTGGTATCGGTGTTAAATCTTAATCTGTCCATGAATTCTTGCGCCATGACACTCCAGCTGCGCCATTTCTGTGGGTCTTGACTTGTGTACCAATCAAGGGCTTCCCCTGTGAGACTCCGTATAAAATCTTCATCCTGATAGTTTCATCCTTTCCAACTCCAACTAATTTATCACAATATGACCTCAAATGAGCTCGTGGGTTTCCTTTTCCATCAAACATGTCAAATTTTGGTACTTTGTATCCCGATGGTAAATCAACATCGGGATGAACACATAAATCCTCATACTCCAAACCTTCCATACTTCTAACAGTTTTCAGACTTTTGAATGCTTCCTTCAACTCACGGATCTCCTTCTCCACATACTCATCAGCTTTGGCCCTTACTTCTCTTTCTTTTTCTGGATACTGATACACTTCAGAGTGAAGTTGGTGAGGCATAGGGGTAGTAAAAGGTTGTGCTTCCGCTACATATACTGGCGGCACATGCTGCATGTTAGGAATAGCGACGTGTGCCATCGGTATGTGTTGGGTTACATGGTGGTTTTGGGTGAGCGGGGTGCTTTGGGCTGGTGGTGATTGGGAAACATATGATATGGTAATAGTCGATGGGTTAGCTAGTTGCAGGTTAGGATGTGCGTTAGTGGATGTTGGATTGGTGTTGTGGATTGGAGGATTTGGTTGAAGGTGTTCAGGGAGAGGTGAGTTAAAAGATGGGAAAAGTGGTGGGGTAGGTGCATTTGTTCTTTCTCCGGGAAGTGGTGTGTTGAGGCTGATGGAAAGATTGGTGAGGTTCCGAAGCCGCTCAATTTCCCCTTGCATGTTAGTCACTTATTGCGACAACTGGGCGATGTGCTCATCACGAACGCTAACCTTCCTTTCTCCCGAATCCTCGAGTTCGTCTCGTTGAACGGTGACAAGTCCCAAGCATGTCTGATTAGATGTGTTCGACCCAGTCATGTTGGTAGCTGCTCGTGCCTTGGATCTTGTGAAGTATGGGTGTTCAGCCAGTTCGCAGTCAACACAAATCAACCATGGGGAGTAATAAAATAGAAAACCTTTAAAAAAGAAATTAAAAAACAATGTTCGTAAGTGGTGATTAATTTTAAAAGAAAGTACATCCCATAACAAACAAATCACGTAGTGAATAATATGTCAGGCATTGATAAGCGTATCCTAGTATGCAAGGGACCTCTTTGTGGCAGAGGTAGGCCTAGCGAAAATTGAGAGATAAACACACCATTATATATCATTCCATTGCTCTTTAATTAGACACCCCAAACAAACTTTCATTGATAAATCAAGCTTAGTACATAAATGAAAAAAGAAACATCATAACCTTAATCTAAGATGATTACAATGGCATAGCCTTAATTGAAATAAAGATTACAAAGTAGGTCTAATCTAATTGACTGAGGATAATTCTTCATTGCCCCTTAGCCTCTTTGCTGCTCTTATTGCCTCGTCGATTTTCTGGCGATTCTTCACAAGGTAAACCATGGATAGCTTTCCTCCTTCGTCGAGTCCTTGGCAATAGCATTCTATGAATTGCTCCTCGAGGTCTCCATCCAAATCTTTGAGTCCTTGATCCATTTCTACAGCTTGTCATTTCCACATTTCTATTTGTTGCTTCTGCATCTCATCTCGTTGTCTCAACATTTCAATCTCTTTGTTGTACTTCTCATGCTGCTCCTTGTGCTTTGCTTCAGCCTTTGACACCCTTCTTTTTAACCAACGGTACTTAATTTCAGCCTCAGCTGCCTTGTCTTTAATACAGCCTCCTATATTAATCCTTTTTGTGACAGAACCTTCAAGATTGGCAAGCAACCATTCTGGGTAAAAAGTGTCGCACCCAGCCTGATACCTATCTGGTGCAATTGTATCCTTGATCATAGTTCTCTTGTTTTTCCACATTCTGAGAATTTCTTTCGCAAAAGGAATCTTATCATTATCATTGTCAATTCGATAATGATCCATGTTATCAACTTGTGGTATGACTTGCGTTCTTCCGTCTTGTCTCATAACTCGCAATGGAGAATATGGTTGAAGTCCTCGAAGCCCGATGAGAACCAAGTAAGGACGCATTTTTCCACGGATTACAAAATTCTCAGAAGGATACCAAGAAAACATCCATTGAATCGTGGTATCATTCAGCTTGCTAAATAACTTGCCCCATCCTCTAACACTATTTGGACGCTTGAATGGAACCACTGGGATCGTGTATGAAGTGATATGATTAACACCATTTTGCTTGTAAAGCTCTTGACTTCCATTGATCTTTTGGAGATGCCCCATAAACCATAACTGAAGCAACAAATTACATCCCTCAAAATGTTTGATTCCCTTCTTGCAAAGACCCAAAACTCGATATATATCTTCAACTATAATAGGCACTATGGTGTATGGCTTTCCATCAATGCCATTAAATAATGCATCAGTAACCATGACGAGTCGGGTGTGAATATCCTGTTTTGCTCCTCGAGGAAATACTAGGAGCCCGAGGAAACAAACTGCAAAAGCGAATACCCTCTTTTTACTCCAAGAAGCGTGTGAAGTGAACACCTCTCAAGGTCGTAGAAAATCATCTGAACGGCCAAAGATGTCGAACAGATAATCAAGGGGTATCTTTGATTCTTTTAAATGCTCTAGCCCAATTGCTTTCTCGAAACCTAACTTTTCAAGGAACTCTTTTCTCGGGGGACTCTTTGGAATAATCATGCCAGCGTTTTGCCAAGAATATGTGCCTTTCCATAGCAACTCACATTTTCTATGAAGCCTCCAATTTCCTCTAATAATGGAGTCATCTCATTTTCCCCAAATCTGAATACAACCCTTTCTTCATCCCAAAAGGTGACAACTGCCTAGATTCCCAACATGTTGTGACTTCCATAAGTAACGGCAGATGACCCAGCTTCTTTCGCACTTTGGATTGTACATTTTCTCCCAAGTTTCTCCACTATGCCTTTAGTTTTGGAGGGATTTCCAACACCATGCCAATCTAACTTTATTCATGATTTCCTGCATCACAAAAAGATTAATCCTACCCGTTTCCCCTTTAGGAGTAAATGGTCAACATAATTAGTGTGTTTATCTTTCAAATAATGCACATAAAGGATGAATAGTGTCACTCGGGGTTATAAACCCGCTTGGACATTTGGATAAGGCCAACTAATGGACTTAATACACCTAGGGTATTAAGCCTCCTAAGGTTGCGTGATGCATTCCCCCTAAGAGAGGTTTTGGTTTAGCTCTATCCTAGGTCGGCTAAGAGTAGGTTTTCTAGACTGGTCTTCTCCCAAGTGGACGACTTGAGAGTGGAAAGTCGTGACTGTCGATTGCACCGTTGATCGACTTACCCACGAATTTTTCCCTGAAAGGTATTTTAAAAAAAGTGCACGGCCGCAAACCACGTAACAGCTAGGTGTATGCTTAGTGTGAATTTTCCAAAAGTAGAGGAAGTGAAAACAGGATGAAAAATTTATAATATATAGTAATAACAGTTTACAAGAAATAACCATTTTAAAATAAGATAACAAAGAAGAAAAAAAACATTCACAAAAATACAAAAGCCATTTTTATTAACCTAAGTTTGTTACGGTTTAAGACCTAAAGTCCCCAGCAGAGTCACCAAGATGTTATACCCCATTTTAATCGGGTCAAATTAGAGTATAACATATTGGTAATCCTGAGGTTTAATTAATTTTAGAGAGTCGCCACCTAATTATTTTAAAAGTGAATTAGGACACTAATTTTAGCTAAATAATACTTAAAGTTAACTGTCTATTTAACCTTAAGATTATGGGTAAGGGTTCTAATTAATCATACAAGGAAGGTTATTAAGACACCCTATACGATCCGTTAACTACGATTAACCGGCCGAACTTAAGTTAATGAGTTATACAAAAATACCAAAAAATATCATTTGAGGTAGTTTAATATAGCTTAATAGAGTAGTTTAACTTTGAAAGACTTTAATAATTTTAAAGAATATTATTACGTAAACAAAGCTTATAACTAGTTAATAGATACATATATAAATTTGAAAGGATATAGTCTTTTGAGAAAGATATTTGTTAATGATTAAAATATTTTTTATCAAAAATGGTACATTTCCCATCGCTTGTCTTCAAAAAAGAACCTAAGTAAAAAACATCATAAGAAGCTTTTAAATTGGAAAAAAAAAATGTCTGCCAACACCAAAAAGTCACATTTTGTGTCTTCTTCCTTTTGTTTTTTTTCTTCTTAAAAAAATATTCACTTTCAATGACAAATTTGTGAATTTCAACTGGAGCATATCTCTTTTTTATTTTAAGAAAATAGCTGATTCAATTCCGAACTTATATAATAGAAACTCGAAACTTAAATAGTCCTTCAAAAATTCTTTAGGAGCACTATTATATAAATAAATAATATCTGCCAATAATCAAGTGAGAATACTAAGTGAAGAAGTCAAAATTAAATCAACATTCCTAAGTTAAATGTAGAACTAAATTAATCAAAAGAATATTATCTAAAAAATATCACAACAGAATGATTGTATAAATGTAAATAAAGAAGGACGCCATATGCGACCCCAAGCGAAATTTCGCTTGTTTCTCTTCTAGATGTCCATCATAATCTAAGGCTCAATAGTAATGACTCCATATGAGACGAGTCTTGCATCAAGACTCATATTGTGCATATGCAAAAGAGAAAGAAAAATAGAAATTAGTAAAAATAATCTTAAACTTATACGGTACGAAATGAGTGAAATAATCATAGAAATCTTCCTGTAAAGCTTAGATTAGTTTTCATGATGTCAAGAGCATTTTAGGCTTGCAGACTTCTTTCATATCAGACAATAGAATTTCAAACAAAACTTTTAGCATCAAGCCTTAGAGAAAAAGTTCCCTACAGTAAGTAACTACATAAACCTATATAAATCTTTACACCCAGGTGATTGAACTGACAGGGGTTAGAGTTTAGAATATACTTTCGATAAACAATAAATTATTAGACAAATTATATAACAGCATAGCTGAAGGTTTTCTTTCTAACTCAAACTAACACTGATTAAACAAGTGGTCTTTTGTCTATAATCATGGGAAGAAAAACAAGTTACGAGCTAAGTTACAACAACCTCTAAAGAGTGCATAGAACCAATTCCATTTGAACAATTGCTTTTAAATTTTATCTTATCCTAAATTTATTCGTAAGAAATTTACTAATACACTTTGCTGGAAAAAAAAATGAGGCTCAACTTAACAGTAAGCTACAAAAATCCATCAATACATAGTAACAATAAGTCTACATTCTTTTACACAGATCCTAGAAGAAAGAGAAGATATTCGGGCTAACATGTTGGGCATAAACACATTTAAATAGGATCCTATAGCCATGGTTTATAGATGACGAAAATTACATAAATAATGTTTAATCTTATAGACATGCTTTCGAGAGAATAAAGCAGGATATAATTAAACATGCTAACTTATTCATATGAGTGCTTAAGCAACTTTGTATTTTACTAGATTAATACATGGACAGAACACATTCTTTCATAGCTTTACAAATTGGAAAATCTTAAACCATTAGAAAAAGAGCAGATCATGATTCTCACATTTTTTACTACATACAAAAAGATATTTCAAATCTTCAAGTATAGGAAAAACATGAAGAAAGAAACATTTTTTACTACATACAAAGAGATATTTTATATCTTCAAATATAGGAAAAAAATCGTGAAGTGGGATTTGAGGTTTGCGGTGCAGCAAACTGGAGCGATTTTTAGCGGCTAATCAAATCTTCAGATTCAATTTGACAAACTCGAAACACCACCTCCATCACAGCCGAGAACGACAGAGGTAAGGGAGAGCAAGTCAAAAATTGTGAGAGTATCTTTGGGGGTAAGAATGAGTAGAGAGCTGTAGTGTTTTTGATAATAAGAACAATGGCTTTTTTTCTCTTTTTTTCCTCCTTTTCTCCTTGGCGAAATCGTCACGAACACCCTTATTTATAGGAGACCATCCAGGGTTCATCCAGGGTTAGTTTTAGGGCGGGATTCTTGAAGGTTTAAGGTTTCAAATGGCTAAAGAACCGTTTGAAATGGAGTGTAGCAGGAGGTAAACGATGATATGGACAGATGGAGCAGCGATTTGGTTGCCTAAATAATGAAAACATTTGGAGGAAACAAAAAAGAGAATTTCCTCTGTCATCTTCATTGTGCATGGCAAATGAGTTTGAATTCTTCAGTCAAATTGCTTTGAGATTGCAAATAATTCCTTAGAATGGTCACACAAATTTCTGGTTACAAGATATAAGAAAAAATTTGCTAAGAAAGGAGAAAGAGCCAAAACCCTCTGAAGAGAAAAGAGGCGTTTCTTTTCTTGGGGGAAAGAGATGGAACCCCTAGTTAAAATTGATTTAATCTTAAAAATAAATTTAACCGTTGGATTAAATGCATCTAATGACTGGGATTAATCCTAATATAAATAATAAGTTCTAATAAAATAAATTAAAGCAAGCATTTATTTGGAATTCTCTAGAAGATAGAAGAAGTAATCTTGACCATTAATTTAAAATAGACTTGATCTGATGAATCCATGTGGCAAGATGTGGGGTCAAAGTATGGAGGGATGAGGAAGGCATGTGTTAGGCGTGTGTTTTTTGTTGTTGGGAGCCTAGGTGTGGCTGACATGGACCTTATGTGGCGCCTACATGGAGGTAGAATAGGGAAGATGAGTTGGTAGATATGATTTCCCATATATTCTCTTTTTATGTGCTAATTTAATGAAAAAAACTTAAAAGTCACGTTACTTACTCCTCTTCTTAAGCCTTTTAGTCTTCTTTTGTTTTTTATTATAGTAAGTAACGTTTTTCCCTTTTTTTTAAAAAGGTAACACTCAAATCTAGGAAAATGAAATGTGTTTGTCTACTTTCCATCTAAAAATCCATATTAATTAAATATAACTAAGTTCTAATTGATTATGCAAAGAAACGTATAAAAATTTTACTGACATGGTGCAAAAATAAATTTTAGCAATGAAATATTCATCCTTAAGATACCTAATAGGGAAGTTTGCATAACTAAAGATAGTGTATTTCATCATTTGCAACTAGTTATTGACTTACATATTATATGACATCATTATCTCTATTTTATATTAAATTAAAGAATTTTTCTACGGATATTACTCAACCTATACTAAATGAAGATTCCAAAATTGTAGCAAAATTTAATGGAATTCTTAACATTCCCTAAATGTAATCTTAAGTAAATTGACTACAATTCAAATATAATCAAATTTCCTAACATATCTCTACATCCCTAAAATTAAGCCTAACTAAATATATGCACACACATGCATGCACGTATATATGTTATATTACATTCACCGTATACTAAATATAGTAATTAATATACTATTGATTACTAATATAATATATGGGTATTGATTTAGAGTATACTAGTATATTATATTTATTAAAAATATATTTAATATAGTTATTTATAAATAATAATGGTATATAAAATATAGTATTAGAAAGTTAATGGTTCACACGGATTAGGTGGGAGAGAACTGTGAGATTATTTTGAATTTAAGGAATTATTTGTTAGTTGGCATAACCCTTATTTTTCAAGTTGCATAATGAGATATTTTAGGCATATTAAAAGTTGTATTTCACTATGCTTCGATGATTCTAATAATTTATAACATTTAGTATGTATGCATTTATATATAGAATGGGAAATAGATAAATAAATTATAATTGATAAATAATGCTTGTATTAATTATTACGATGCACTAGCACTAAGAGAAAAAAAATATGATGGTGATTAAGTAACTAAAATACTAATAACGATATAATTCAAAAAATGAATATGTTAAATTATATTAAGGCAAATAATGATATTTATTTAAAAATCTTGAGGCTAGTAAAATATAACAAATGATTTGGATAAAAATATGTAAATTTTTTTATGTATATCTAGACAATTATTAAGTATTAGGAAGTATAGAAAAATGATTAGGAAAAGGAGGACCAAAATTAGCTGTCAACAGCAAGTCACAAATCATAAGAAACAACTATGGGAAGTCTTATTTAAGGGAACGGGGTCCGATAACGTAAAACGACCGGTCGGGTCATTACATTCTCCCCATCTTAAACAACGTTCGTCCTCGAACGGGACTAGAATCGTACCTGAAGTGCTGAATAGCTGTGGATATCTGCGCTGCATGCCCACCTCGGACTCCCAAGTCGCCTCATCGACTGGTTGGCCCCTCCATTGGACCTTCACGGCAGAAACTCTCTTAGACCTCAACTGGCGGTCCTATCTATCAATAATAGCAACTGGCTCCTCCTCGAAGCCCAACTTCTCATCTAACTGAATAGTGCTGAAATCAACCACGTGAGAGAAATCGGCATGATATCTCCGGCGCATGGATACATGAAAAACCGATTGAACTCCGGATAAACTGGGAGGTAACTCTAGCTCATAAGCAACCTCTCCGACTCGCCTCAATACCTCGAAAGGACCTATAAACCTTGGTCTCAACTTGCCCTTCTTCCTGAATCTCATAATGCCCTTCATCGGCGAAACCTTTAGCAGGACTTTCTCTCCCTCCATAAATGCTACGTCACGCGCCCTCTGATCCACGTAACTCTTCTATCTGGACTGTGTTGTGCGGAGTCTCTCCTGAATCAACTTCACCTTCTCCAGAGCATCTCTCACCAGATCCGCGCCATATAACTTAGCCTAGCCAGGCTCAAACCACCCGATAGGAGAACGACACCGCCGACCATACAAAACCTCAAATGGAGCCATCTCGATGATGGACTGATAATTATTGTATGCAAACTCCACCAAAGTCAAGGTTGGTCCCACTGACCCCCAAAATCAAGCACACATGCCCTGAGCATATCCTCCAATATCTGAACCGTACGCTCCGACTGGCCATCAGTCTGAGGGTGAAATGCTGAGCTGAGATCTATCTGAGTGCCCATCTCACTGTGCAATGCTCTCCAAAAGTGTGACGTGAACTGGGGACCTCGATCTGATATAATGGACACCGGCACACCGTGCAACTGGACTATCTCCCGAAGGTAAATCTGGGCCAGCCTCTCTAAAGTGTAAGTAGTAGCCACAGGAATGAAATGCGCCGATTTGGTCAATCTATCCACAATGACCCAAACCGCGTCAACCTTCCGCAAAGTCCGAGGCAACCCAACCACGAAGTCCATAGTGATGCGCTCCCACTTCCACTCAGGAATGGGCATCTGCTGAAGTAGGCCTCCTGGCCTCTGGTGCTCATATTTGACCTGCTGGTAATTAAGACACCTAGCCACGTACTCCACAATGTCTTTCTTCATCCGCGTCCACCAGAAATGATGCCTCAAATCACGATACATCTTTGTCGCACCCGGATGAACAGAATACCGAGAACTGTGGGCCTCCACTAGAATCCTCTTCCTCAGGCCATCAATATTAGGAACACATACACGGCGCTGGAGTCTCAAAACACCATCCTCACCTAAGGTAACCTCCTTGTCCCTACCCTGGACCAATGTCTCCCGACGCTCTGCTAAGTATGGATCATCAAACTGCCGGGCCTTAATCTCTCCCAATAACGAAGACTGAGCAACCACATGGGCTAGAAATCGACGAGGCTTCGAAAGATTTAATCTCACTAGGCGATTAGCCAAAGACTGAATGTCTAAGGCTAGATGTCTCTCCTCTGCTGCAATGTAGGCCAAGCTACCCATACTCTCTGCCCTACTGCTCAAGGCATCCGCTACCACATTTTCCTTGCCCGGATGATAAAGAATAGTAATATCTTAATCCTTCAACAACTCAATCTACCTGCGCTGCCTCAAGTTAAGATCCCTCTGCTTGAATAAGTGCTGCAAACTGCTGTAACGACCCGGTCTGTCGTTACGCGAAACCTGCATTATAACTGTTGTTATTGACTTATTATAGATTGTTTATTCTATTCTTAATGTGTTAGAGTTGATAGGCTTGAAATCAGAACGGTTAAACGAGAACTCAGGCACTTAGTCCTTAAAAATAGCCTTAAAATGGGAAAAGTTAACTACGAGTTGACTTATTAGTANAGAATTAGGCTTGAATTGGCGAAGTTAGTATTTTGGCGAATTCCGGTTGATAGGCGAGATTTTGATCCGAGGGTTGGAATGGGATTCCGAGAGTTGTTGTAGCTTCGTAGGTCATTTTGGACTTGCCCGAAAAATTTCAGGTTATTCGGAGATGGTTGGGTTGGGTTTTTGATCAAATGCGTGTCTCAGAAGTTTTTGGAAATCATAGGCTTGAATTGAATGAGAATTAATGGTTTTGATGTTGTTTTTGGGTTTTTAATGGCTCGACAAAGTTTGAATAACCATGTTGGATAGGTTGGTATGTTTGGTCGGGGTCCCGAGGGGCTCGGGTTTGAATTCGGGCGTTAAACGGGAAGTTGGAAACCATATATGCAACTGAAGCTGCTGTTACTGGTGCGATCGCACCTGGGATGCTTGGGCCGCAGGTGCGGACATCTCAGGCGCGAGAAGGATGGCACAGGTGCGAAAGAGGTCGCAAGGGCGGATGGAGGTCCGCACCTGCGATGTCGCAGGCGCGGGAAAGGCATCGCAGGCGCGAGGCCTGGGTTTTAAGTGACTAACCGCTGGTGCGGTCAATTGGTCGCCCCTGCGGGTCCGCCGTTGCGATAAAAAAAGGCCGCAGGTGCAAAGAGGCCTGGGCAGAACCTATAAAAAGAAACCTTCGCGAAAATTGCCTTCTTTCACCATCTTTACACACGGGCTTAAGCTTTATGAAGGGTTTAAAGAGAGGTTTCGCGGGTTCTTCAAAGAAGTAAGTATTTTGATCATTAAAACTCGTTTATGGGCGATTATAGACCTTAATCCCAGCCTTTAATTCATGAAAAATAATAGAAAAATAGGATTTTGGGGCATGAGATTATGAGACCTTCAAGGGTCGATTTGAGGGGTCAAACGAACTCCGATTTTGGTGTCTTTATATGTACGGACTCGGGGAAAGATGAAGAACACTTTTCTGTAAAGATTTCTGAGTTCCGGGACTCGAGTTCGGGGGTCGGGTTTTGACCGAATTCGGATTTTTGTGTTAAATTCGATATTTTTCAATTGGAATTCGTTCCTTAAGCATATGTTGATGATAAAAACCTGAACTTGGTAGATTTGGAGCCTTCAGAGGTTGAATTGAAAGGCAAGCGTGTTGCG
>ML253654.1:42664-64268 GCA_005239495.1 Nicotiana undulata | reverse complement strand
CATTTCATCCTCAGACAGACGGACAGTCCGAGCGCACTATTCAGATCTTGGAGGATATGTTGCGGGCATGTGTTATTTATTTTGGTGGTGCATGGGACCAGTTCTTGCCGTTAGTAGAATTTGCCTACAACAACAGTTACCAGTCGAGCATTCAGATGGCTCCGTATGAGGCGTTGTATGGTAGGCGATGTCGGTCTCCAGTCGGATGGTTTGAGCCCGGAGAGGCTAGATTACTGGGTTCTGAGTTAGTCCAGGATGCCTTGGATAAGGTGAAGATTATTCAGGATAGGCTTCGTACAGCTCAGTCCAGGCAAAAGAGCTATGCAGATCGTAGGGTTCGAGATTTGGCTTTTATGGTAGGAGACCAGGTATTCCTTCGAGTGTCGCCTATGAAGGGCGTGATGAGATTCGGAAAGAGGGGCAAGTTGAGCCCTAGGTATATTGGCCCATTTAAAGTTTTAGATAAAGTAGGAGAGGTGGCCTACAGACTTGCATTGCCACCGCATTTATCCGGAGTGCATCCCGTGTTTCATGTATCCATGCTCCGGAAGTATATTGCAGATCCATCTCATGTTATTGATTTCATCGGTGTCCAATTGGACAAGGAAATGACTTATGAGGAGGAGCCAGTAGCCATACTAGATAGGCAGGTTTGCCAGTTGAGGTCGAAGAGTTATCCTTCGGTCCGTGTTCAGTGGAGGGGTCAGCCCAACGAGACAGCTACTTAGGAGTCCGAGTACGATATGAGGAGTCGTTACCCCCATCTTTTCTCAGGCTCAGGTACATTTCTATATCCGTTTGAGGACGAACGTTTGTTTTAGAGGTAGAGATTGTGATGACCCAAAAAGTCATCCTAAGTAATTTCAGCTAAATCTGTGTTCCGAGGCCTCGAAAGCCTCTGTTAACATCACCTCGATATGTGTGCGCAGCCCGGGCAGGTAGCCGGGAAGCTTCCATGTGAAAATTTGATAAAATGGGATTTTTTGAATTGAATAATTGAATAAAGTTGACGTTGGTCAATATTTTTGGTAAACGGATCTGGACCCGTGATGTGACGGTCTCGGAGGGTCCGTAGGAAAATATGGGACTTGGGCGTATGCCCGGAATCGAATTCTGAGGCCCCAAGACCGGGAAATAAATTTTCAAAGAAAATTGTTTTCTGAAAATAATAAAGGAATGTTAAAGTGAATATTTATGTGAAAACCTTGTTACCGGGCCCGTGTTATGGTTCCGGAGCCCGGAACAGGTTTATTATATGTTGTTGTCCTATATGTGAGATTTGGTGTAAAATGNCGGAACAGGTTTATTATATGTTGTTTGTCCTATCTGTGAGATTTGGTGTAAAATGGGTTTGATTTGATTGGTTTCGGATCCAAGTGAGGAAAAATGGAGTTAATGAACTTGTGGGGTTTCTAAAGAATTTGAAATGTGGCTTGAGAGGTGATTTTATGTTCCCGAAGTCCGAATGAAATTCCGAGATCGGGAATAGTTCCGTTGTGTCGTTTATAGCTTATCTGCAAAATTTGAAGTCATTCCGAGTGGTTTAGGCCGGTTTGGCGCGTTGAAGCGAATTCTAGAATTTCAAAGTTCTTAAGTTTTGAATTAAGGGGTTTTGGAGGGTGATTTTGAGTTTTAGAGTTGTGTTGAGTGTTCCGTGGGCTCGAGTGGGCCCAGGTGCCTCCCGAACCCCGCACGAGGCCAAAAACCAGCAAAAATCACTGTTGGTGCACATCAGCTGGTGTGACCGCAGGTGCGGTTGTCCAGCCGCAGGTGCGGGACCGCACCTGCGGTCCTGGCCATTGCAGGTGCGACTTTTCCGCAGGGGCGACCAAAATACCGCAGGAGCGGGACCGCTGGTGTGGCTCCCAACCCCGCAGGTAGGAGCCCAGGGTCCCAGGCCCTTTTCCGCAAGGGCGATCATTTTCTCGCAAGCGCGAGACCGCACATGCGGTCCTATGGTCGCAGGTGCGGAAACCCCTGTTGGCAGCCCTCTTAATATGTCAAAAATTTCGGGTTTTCCTCTTTCCATCCATCTTCAAACTCCATTAGAGAGCATCCAAGCTTGGGGCATCACCTTCCACGACCACCCACTGTAAGAGGTAAGTAAAACCCCATAAAAACTTCTAATTTTAACAATAATTCATAGCTTAATTCACTTATAAACCACCTAAAATCATTGAATTAGGAAGTAAACTTTAGGGTTCTTAGGAATTTCGTGATTTTCCGTGTTAGGCCATAAATTCTTAAATAAATTACATAACTTCGATCCTTAGACTCCAGGTAATTGATTCCTTCATAAATTTTCGAAAATCTAAACGTGTGGGCCAGGGTCGAATTTTACTATTCTTGGAAGAATAGTACGAAATGCATAACTTGGCTTAGAAATTGATTTATTGGGTACTTATTAATGATTATAAATCCATTATGTCTAGATATTCCCGATTCGGAGTTGAATTCGAGAGGAAAGGCTGTGGTCGAGGCTTGACTTGCACTTTTCTTGGAACCGAGGTAAGTGTTTGGCTTAACCTCAGCTTGAGGGATTAGGTATAGAGTCTTACTTGCTATGTGTAACTCATGTCCAACGTATAGGCGTGGTGACGACTGCCTATGCGTTGCGGTCAAGCATGTCCGTGAGTCATTTGTGACGAAATTTACTATGTACTTAATATTCTCCGCCCCGCGAGTAATTGGTGAATTTAAAAAGTGATACCTTGGTGTTGTTTCATTACGTGAAGCCTTATTGGGTCATTTATTTTAGTTGAGGCTTACACTGTTGAAATTGTATTACTGATGCGAGGTTGGTTATAGTTGAGATCCTTGTCGGGCATATGTTGATGTTGTAAATGTTGATTTCGCCTTGCCGGAACAATAAAATTTTATTGAATATTTCCATGCACTTGGGACTTCGTGTTGTTGACTTTCATATTATTGTTGCCTTGTGTTTTTATTATTCGTCGCACGAGGGGACATGCCGTGTTGACCGAGTGTTATTATATATATGCACGAGGGGACATTCCGTGCCGAGTGATTGTGAGGTTATGCACGAGGGGACATTCCGTGCCGAGTGTTATTATATATATGCACGAGGGGACATTCCGTGCTGAGTGATTGTGAGTTTATGCACGAGGGGACATTCCGTGCCGAGTACTATTATATATATGCACGAGGGGACATTCCGTGCTGAGTGATTGTGAGTTTATGCACGAGGGGACATTCCGTGCCGAGTACTATTATATATATGCACGAGGGGACATTCTGTGCCGAGTGACTGTGAGGTTATGCACGAGGGGACATTCCGTGCCGAGTACTATTATATATATGCACGAGGGGACATTCTGTGCCGAGTGACTGTGAGGTTATGCACGAGGGGACATTCCGTGCCGAATTTTATTATATATATTCTTGAGGGGACATTCCGTGCCGAGTGACTATGAGGTTATGCACGAGGGGACATGCCGTGTCTTTCATGTTCATTATATGTTGAGAAGCTATGTTTCTGCCTTGTCTATACGTTTCATTTATTACCTTGTATTGTTGTGCTAGCATACTATTACCCTATCTCCCCAGCATGTTTTCCCCGTATCTGTCTTACTTGCTTATTGTTGTTGCCATTTTTCCTGCTACTATATAAAATTGCACAGGTACATATGTTGTGTTGGTCCTAGCCTCGTCATTACTTCGCCGAGGTTAGGCTCGACACTTACTCAGTACATGGGGTAGGTTGTGCTGATGCTACACCTGCACTTCTTTATGTTGTGCAGACTACGCAGCCGGAACCGGAGATCACTGACAATCGGAGCATCTCATTCAGTCATACAGGAGACTCGAGGTAGACCCGCAGACGTTCGTGGGCCTTGACGTCACCTTCTACTTTCCACTTTCAGCTCTGTCTTGCTTTGTATTTCAAAGACAGTCTTATGTACTTATTTCAGACCTTTTGCTTGTAGTAATCTCTTAGATAGTCCGTGAGTATGTGACACCAGTTCTGGGATTTCGTTTATGGGATTTATATCGACAAGTGCTATGTTGTATTTTGGGTTATTTTGTTAAATTTTATATGGTGGGCCATCGAAACCTTGGTTATCTTGTTCGTAATTGTTGTTAATAAGTTTTATTTAGTTCAAACGTTGGCTTGTCTAGCGTGTTCAACGTTAGACGCAGTCATGGCCCGATGGTGGGATTTTGGTGCGTGACAGTTAGAGAATTTGAGTTGTATGTCGGTACTGTTTGGACCCTAAGAGGTCGTTTTGTTGTTGAATTATTTTCTTAACTTTCAATTATGTACCCAGTCACATATATCATTTGTGTATCATATTTATGGTTCCGTTGCCATTTATAGTTACATCATATTGTCATAGTTTGGGCTGATTGTCATGAGATTTGTGAGCCCTTGAGATTAGAGATATTGATGACTGAGTGAGGTAGAAGGCCGGATTGTGAGTGATATTTATGGGATCGGGCTGCACGCGCAGCTTGCTTTATTGATTCATACCATGAATTGCTTATATTAGCGCTTGGCAAGGATCCACACATCTGGAGTCTGACATACCAACAGTGAGCGCATGTACCTATTGAGTGCGATTGGCAAGTGATCGGGAGTGCTGAGTGATTGAGAGTGACGAGTGATTGGGAGTATTGAGTGATTCGGCGTGTTGTGAGGTTGAATACTCTGAGAGTATGTATATGACTTTATCAATATGTTTCATTACAATTGACATGCATACTTGACATGTAGATATCGAGATTTCGCATACCTCATAATTGTCATACTTGGCATATTTTATCCATGTTAAGATCAAACTGTTAAATACTTGAAAGCATGTCTACATTTCAGAACTGTCTACAAACTGATTATGAGGCTTTCTGTGAGTTAATTGTAATTTTCTTGTCATATCTGCGTTGTTATTGTCTGGATTTGGATTGTACCTTTCTTAGCATGTCACTGCTTTCAACCCAAGGTTAGTCCTGCACTTCGGGGTCGAACTTCAGACTCTACTTCGAGCCTCTCGAGATCGGGCTTGGAATGTCATAGAGGCCTCGATATCGAGGTCCCTGGTATCTACCGTATACAGATAGTCCCCGTGTTTCATAGAATGCAATGATAAGAAATGATTTGAATTCTTCGACTCTTTGATATCCCCATCATAACGTCAGGAAAGTGAGGTCAGTGATTTATGTTACAGAAAGGACGCGCAAAAGTCACGCTTGAACGGTTCTCGAAACGCTATAAATCGATAATGACGGTTCTCCAAAACGCGTAAATGACCCCTATAAATACCCCAATCCTTCACTCCTTAAACGTTTACTTTTCACAACATCTTAAGACCTTTAACAACTCTCTTATACGCTTATTTCTTTCTTGTGTTCATCTCTTAACCAATTTCTTCTTCTCTTTCTTAAATTTTATAGCAAAAATGGAAAAGACATCCAAAACTATTCCCCAAAAGGAGAAATCCCCCTTATCATCACACTAGTCTAAGGGAAAAACATTAGTGCCTCCTCGCGTTGAGGAGTGTATCCCCGGACCTTGTGAAACATCCTCTAATTTCAAGGTCGATAAACCTTCTTCGATAACGGGACGATGTGAACCTATGTCTCGATTCATTAGCCTGATAACTGAAGCTGGGGAAGTGAAGGTTGACTGTCGTTGGGTGGAGGCGGTACAAGTAGAGATTCTTTCACCTGAAAAGACATATCCACACAAAAAGTTGTATTCCTTAGTGTATACACATATCCTTTAACCTTAGATCCGGTAAAACCCTCTTCGCCAACGATAGACCCAGTGATCCTTGCAGACAATATCAGGTGACGCTTGGCCAAATATATCCATCATTCTAGCACATTGTTTACCTCATTAGGTATTTTTCAAACATGGTCGAGGGGATGCCTTTTACCCTCGATCATCTGATTAGACTATATAGCTCCCGACTTTATCGAGGTGGCCTGATTAAGCTACAACGTCGATCTTCGAAGGCTTTTTTTGCTAGCATCGACGAGGACAAGGACCGAGGGTTGATGAGCTGCTTTATCTAAGTCAGGACCTCGGAACTGATCCCTGTTGAGAGAATGTCATTCCCCGAGGAATAGAATATGAATCGTAAGTAAACATGTTTTGTCAATAAAATATGTTTTCTTCCCTTTGAACTAACTCCCTTCGATGATGTAGATGTTGAGTGGTACCCGTCACGATCAAGGATCTCCTGGCTGGGTTCGACAGCTCGATTCGACCTCTCCCTAAGTTAATCGTGTGTGGGGCGATTTGGCAAAGACCTGAAGGGAGGCCAAAAACTATGGTGAGTTTTTATTATGGTCATATTTGAATTCCTTAGAGAAAATACCTCTCGATAGTACTCTCATCCTTTCTTCTTATGTAGGCCTTGAAGAGGCAATTTTGATGAGGGAGCCCCCGCCTGGGGAGGTAGATACCCCAAATCCTGCTAAGGAGAAGAAGAGAAAGAAAAAATCACCAGATGAGTCCTCGAAGCCAAAAAAAGGCTAAATTTCAAAAGCCCAAGGCTGAATCAGTTGACTTAACTCCGGAAGCTGTTGAGAGCTTTCGAGCTAAAGAAGAAGAGAGTGACGACTGCCTTTAGTGCTTAGTGGAACAGGAAGAACTGACGCTTCGAAGTCTATTGGGCCACAGGCGGCTGCGCCAAAAACTGTTGAACAAGAGGTCGCCGTTGTGTCCCCATCTCGAGCTGAGGAGATTCTCGATGAGGGGTCAAACAAAGTCCCTGGGCCGACAAATGACCAAAATACGTCGGGCTCCCAAAGGCACTTAGTCGATAAGCCCGAAGAAACTATTATTGAAGCCCCTCGAAGGAGAGAGAAGGCCCTGATTGAGCAATTCGGGGTGATAAACGTGGATGACTCCCCCCAAGGCTCGTCTTTCTCAAAAGGGAAAATACGGGATGCTGATGCGCTCAAATTACACCTTAAAATAGTGTAAGCGGTCAATTGTCAAATATAATAACCCAACTAGGTTGGGGTCGACTCCTACAAAGAACAATATGAAGGCGATTAGGAATGTAAGAGAATTATCACTTATCGCGCAGTGCCAAACACTTAGATTTTAGTTGTGAAAATATTATAACTAAATGCAAAAATATAACTTACCTAGAAATCAAGTAAAATGATTAATGGCAACAAGTATGAATGCATCGGGAATTACACTCAAGTAACGATCCAATATTTTTCACGATTTTACAAGTACGAGCGAGTTTATGTTAATTAGCAACAGATAATAATTCTTAATTAGCTTTTTCAAAAGACTAACAAGACTTCCTAATTGGATTATTCCTAACCCAATTAAGAGATTAAGCACACCCATATTTGGCTACAAGTAGTTCAATCATATTCCTAGGTAGAATTATAAAATGAGGGTTAAAGCCTCAAGTTCTTGTTAATTAATCATTCCAAACCCTAAATTATCTTTTCCAAAATTAATTTAGAGTTAATGGGCAAGTCCTAGGGTTAGCTAATCCCTTTGGAAACATTAAAGAACAAGAATAATTAAAATAACAATAACTCATTTCATAAATAACTAAAAACCATTCAATACATAAGAACCATAAGGTATTTAATCCACACATAAAATATGAGTATTTCCATAAACAAGATTCAAGTGTTGCAAATAAATACTACACACTTTAATATTCAATACAAAGCAAGTAAATGAAGAAATAAACATAAATGTGTAAGAAAACCTTAACCACAAGCTTGAAATCTTAAAAACCCAAGTGTGTGTGCAAGCCCTAGCCTTAAGACTTCTTCTTCCTTGTCTTAAAGACACAAAACATGTTCTAAGCAAAGCCAAAGATGCCCAAAGATCTTCTACGTCGAGTATATGTGGGTTGGGATTGAGAAAATGTGATTTTACAATTCTGTCTAGTTCTGATGCCCGTTGACCGCACCTGCGGAAGAATTCCCGCAGGTGCGGTTCCGCAGAAGCGGACTCCACAACGCAAGTGCGAGTCTGGGTGACATAAGCATTTTTCGCAGATGCGGACAAAACATCGCACCTTCGTCCGCAGCTTCATAAACCACTTCGCAGGTGCGGTAGTTGTGCAATAGAGACTTCTTCGCAGGTGTGTTCGATACTCCGCAAGTGCGAGGTTGCACCAGAGGCCAAGAGTCCGCAGGTGCGGAATCAGTGGAGGTTTTTGTACATTATTCACCAATATGTGCTCAACTCCACTTCAATTCAACACCAATCACTTCATGGCATCATTTCCATGAAATTCGAGCAATACACACTACAAATGACCTCATGTTATCATTGAAGGATGCAAAATCTAACGAAAAGAGACCAAAACGAGTTGTAAAATCACCACTCATCAACACCCCCAACTTAAAACTTTTGCTTCTTCTCAAGCAAATCAAAACTAATAACTCAATGAGGTTCTACCATTTCAAACACAAGTTGTATTGCTATCATTTACAAATCACATTCTCCAACTAAGCATTATACTTATGGATTTGGTTGGTACTAATAATTAGGCTCAAGTATGCATCTTACCCGAATAACTCCCTCATTTAAAAACAAATTCAAGAAGTGCAAGGGAGTTTCAAAATAATCAAGCAACAAAAATAAGCCTCAAGAAGTGACTCAACAACACTAGTCCACTACAATTGCTCAACTCACTCATTTCCGGATATATCAATTTCACCAATCCATCCTAATTCACGTGCCCTCACAAGAAAGAAAGTCCCAAACTCACCATATTTACAAGAACAAGACAAGGGAAAAATTTACAAAGACACTCACTCTCACAAAGAATTTCAAGTGTTATAACACATCATGCCATAAGCTTGCCCTTATTTTAATTCTTCGCCTAATTAAGAATATTCGGTTGGAGATCCCATAAGGACTTTTTAAGATTGTAATGTAGGTTTAGGGAAGGGTTGGATAAACATTTAGGATACAAGTGACAACACCCTCCTTGAACACTACTCACATTTTCTTTTTTGAGGCACCTTGTTTCTTTTTAAACCATATAGCATCATTTGCATCTACTTACCAACATAGAAAAACCTTAAATACCTCTCTTATTTTCTTCAAGTCTCCAATTTTATATTTATACAAATGTCTCTTTTTTCTTTTCTTTTTCTTCTTTTCTTTATCTTCTTTTCTTTCTTTTGGAGCTTGAGTAATTTCATGCAAATATTTTGAGGTATATATCTTACACTCAATGTACAACCTTACCAATTTCCATTTTGACACCCCCACCCCCAACTTTTGGCTTTTTGCCTCATTCTCAATATTCAAGGAGGGACGGGTTCAAAAGAGGAAATTATTTTGCAAAACGGAAAGGTTTGTAATGAGCTGGCCAAAGAAAAGTTTAAAGGCTCAAATGGGGTGACTAGTGATAATATATATACAATGGTAGCTCGAAAAGTTAAAGGGGCTTCCAAATAACAGAAAGAATGCCTAAGGTCATTTCTCCAACCAAACATACTTATCATTAGCATTGAAAGAACAACCGGGCAAGTTCTAGATGATAGAAGTGAACACAAGATTTATTTATACAAACACTAACGCACATGGAACATGAATTAATCAAAACGGATCAATTTCACTTTCTAATAGGAGTCTAGAGCAATATTTGTTAAACTAGTGGGCAACAAGTCACTAAAAGAGCCAAAATCTTATCACAAAAATAATTCTTCACCATGCAACTTACTTGTTTTAATTCAAAACCAAAATTTAGAGGGGTATTCTTAATTCACATTTCACATACAAGAGAATAATTTCTTCAGTACCAAATAATCAAAAAGTCTCCTCCTAGCAATACAAGACTACTTCCCTCAAGAAAGTTTTCACACCATCTATCATAGGGAAAAGTAACCCGGTTCACTTCAAAAATGTTCCTTGGGAATGAACCGTAGCATGAAGAAAACCCAAGGGAGTATTATTAAGGAAAAATAAAATAAAAAGCTAAAAACTAAAGTAAAAGCAACTACTGCTAATAATACCAAGCTAGTAAAGAAAGTAAATACTACAAGAAAAATAAAAATAGACTAATCACACCAAGCTCAGGGAGAAACACATGATAATCCAAAATAAGCCCGGCAAGGGAACATAGTATCCATAGACAACCAAGAAGCCCGGCAAGGGCACATAGAAAATATCATAAACAAAGTCATAAATAGAGTCATAATAGATACAATGTGCAAAAGCCACCCCCGACTAAAAATACTGCAGTGTCCCCACTGCACAATATCAAAATAAAGAGCATAGTTTGAGGGTCTCCCCTAGGTCTGTATCAGACTAGCAGACTGTAGGAGAAAAGGCTGGTCAGTGCTACTGAGAACTCTCAGCCTCATCATCCGCATCAGCATCATCACAATCGGTCATGAACGAGTAGTCCTCACTATCATCAGCATCCGTAACAGGCACTTTGTTGCTCGGCTGCCCCCACCTGAAGACCGCTGTGATGACCCAAAAGGGTCATCTTAGGTAAACTTAATTATGACTGTGTTTCGAGGCCCCAAAAGCCTCCGTTAATCTCACCTCGATGTGTGTGCGAGGCCCGGGCGCGTAGCAGGGAAACCTTTATGTGGAAACTTAATAAACAGTTGAATTTATGATAATTAATTGAATATGGGACTTGGGAGTATGTCCGGAATCGAATTTCAGACCAGTGATCTGGCGCTCCCGGAAAGTCTGTAGGAAAATATGGGACTTGGGCGTATGTCCGGAATCGAATTCCGAGGACCCAAGTCCGAGAAATGAATTTCTAAAGAAGATTGTTTTCTGAAAATAATAAAGGCTTATGAAGATGAACCCTGATGTGAAACCTGTGCTGCCGGGCCCGTATTATGGTTCTAGAGCCCGAAATAGGTCTAATATGTGTTATTTAAGTTATCTGTGAAATTTGGTAAGAAACGGACTTGATTTGACGGGTTTCAGCTCATAATGGGAAATTGAGAGTTAATGAAGTTTTGAGGATTTTCATAGAAATTGAAATTTGGTTTGGAACATATTTTTATGTTACCGAGGTCCGAATGAAATTCCGAGAACGGGAATAGTTCCGTTATGTCATTTATGAAATGTCTGCAAAATTTGATGTCATTCGGAGTAGTATAGGCCGGTTCGGCACATTGAAATGAATTCTAGAATCTTAAGTTCTTAAGCTTGATTCAATTTGGTTTTGGGGTTGAATTCTGAGTTTCGTTGTTTTTCTTCACGTTACGGAAGTTCGAGCGAGTATGTATCATGAATACAGACTTGTCGGTGCTTCTGGACGGGGTCTCGAGGGGCTCGGGTGAGTTTTGGACCCTCGGGAGCTAAGTTGGAAAAACCAGATTTTTGTTGTCTAGTTTCCTTCTTCGCGATCGCAGAAGGTGGGTCGCGATCGCGGAGAAGGAATTTGGCTGGGCTGCTGATTGTTCTTCGCGATCGCAGAAGGTGGGTCGCGATCGCGGAGAAGGAATTTGGCTGGGCTGCTGATTGTTCTTCGCGATCGCAGCTTCCTTTTCCCGATCGCGAAAGGTTGGGCCCTTGGCCTTCCCAGTCACATCCCAGTCTTCGCGATCGCGGAAGGCTTGACTCCATGCCTTTGCGATCGCAGCCCCATCTTCGCGATCGCATAGTGCCAAGTCATGGCCGGGCACAGTTACTCTTCGCGATCGCAGGACCTCTGGCGCGATCGCAGAGGTCTAGCCAGTTGGCCTTCGCGATCGCAGGGCCCTTGTCGCGATCGCCGTGAAGGAATACCTGGGCAGTTTTATTAAATACGGGACTTAGCCTATTTCCTCCATTTTTGTCTTCCTCCTCAAGTCTTTAAAGAGCTCTTCAAGGAACCTTCCACCACTGTTATTGAGGTAAGTAAATTCCATGGTTTTACTAGTTTCAAACATCAATTCCTAGTTAAATTCCTTACTAAATTATCAAAAATCATGGAATTAGGTACTAATTTTAGGGCTCTTGTGGATTTTGTGATTTTCCGTTTTAGGCCATGAATTCAAGTAGAAATCACACCTTAATGATCCTTAGGATATGGGTAAGTGATTCCTTCGTGAATTTTTTGGAATTTGAACATGCGGAACCAGGGTTGGAATTTGACAATTTTTCAAGAATAGTGATTATATTGATTAACTAAGATAATTTCCCACATTGTGCGTGCATTGATTTAATTGTACACCTTTTGGCTAGTTGCGAGTCCTCGGGTGTAGAGTTTGGAGTTTCGGGTGCAATTGTGGTTCCAGGGGTAGATTCGACATGAGGTGAGTCTCCTTTCTAACCTTGTAAGAGGGAATTGTCCCCATAGGTGATGTATATGCTATGTGTAAAATGTTTGGGGGCTACGTACGCATCAAGTGACGAGAGTCCGTATGTAGCGGCTATCATTGTTATGTCTGGGTAGTTAGGCCCACATCATGCCTTATATGCTTCCTTGTAATGCCTTATATGTTTCCTTGCAATGCCATATATGATTCCTTGTAACGCCATGTGTACTATGAGGTCATGTTATGTATAGTATTGTTCCTCTGAGGCTTTATGGAAATTGTTGAATTGAAAGGAATTTATTATGGAAAGTGAGTTTTATAAGTTATTGTGTGTGCATGTGACCGCTTCGCAATTTACATTCCGCGAGCGATGTGTGATTTCCCCCACTATTATGGGAGTAGGCCGTATGCCACGGCGGATTGAAAGATGCACTTTTGGGACGGGCCGGGCTATCCCTGGCAGTGCATAGAGATGATATAATTAAGAATGCACTCTTGGTACGGGCCGTTCGATCCTCGGCAGTGCATGGACGAAGTTGTACTATGTTATGATATGGTTATATTGAAAGACGCACTTTTGGGACGGGCCGATCGATCCTCGGCAGTGCGTAGATATGATTATGGTAACCATGCACTTTTGGGACGGGCCGGTCGATCACCGACAGTGCATAGCTATTTTTCCTTATTACTCCGGCCGGTTGTCTTATTCCTGTGTGCGCATGATTATTTGGCATTGTTTCATGGATGTTGACTTGTGTGAGATATTTTGGGGGAAAGAAAGTGGCCATTGTTATTGTTCCAATATTTTTCTTGGATTTCTGTGTTTTGTACATAATTGCTACTCACTGTCTTACATGCCTCTACGACGACTAAAATGGATGCGCAACGCTCCCAAACTATCCAAATAACGATAATTCAATGAAACTATACTCAATAAATCATAACCAATTCAAATTAAGAAATTCCTCAGCCTACCTTAATGAAATGACCAAAATGCCCTCGAGCCCACGTGCCCGGACCTCGAAATTTCTTGAAGAAAATCCCTACCCGAAGCTTTACTAATTCAATAACACATTTTACTCAATTATTCATGCTAAATTCGTGGCTAAAATCCAAAATTCCAAATTTCTAGATTTTCTTCAAAATACTAATTTTTCCACAAATTTTCCCTAATTTTCATGTTTTAATCCATGATATAATCTAGTATTTAACTTGTAAATAAGTAGAATGATCTTACCTCTGAAGCTTGGTTGAAATCATCCTTGAAATGCTCTCAAAATCCGCCCATAGTCATGAAGAAATGAAGAAAAATGAGCTAAACCCGCTAAAATATCATTCTGCCCAGGTATTTACTCATCTCAATCGCGGAGAACAATTTTTCCAGCACAAAATTTGCTCTTCGCGATCGCGGAGAACAATTGCCCAGCCTGCCCGGACAGCCTCCAGTAGAATAGACATAACCTTTCTCACACAACTCCAAATGACAAATGGTTAAATGTTCTGAAAACTAGACTCAAATATCTACAATGTTTATGTGTTGGTGATCTTCCAATTCCTTATAGATTTCAAGATATAATCCGGCAAAGTCATCCCATGTGCAACACAACTTGTTTCTTCATCTTCCCGGACACCCTGTAGTGTAACAGACATAACTCTTCGTACACAAATCCAAATCATGAATGGTCTACATATCTAGAAACTAGACACAAAGGAATACAACTCTTATTTTTATACCGTCTCAAAATTCCTTATATATTGTGATATGAGCCTCCGAAGTCGAGTCAGTGCAGCAGAACATTTACTCTGCGCGATCGCGAAAGGCTTTCAGCGATCGCAATTCATTGGCCCGTTTCTCACATTTTACTCACCGCGATCGCGACCAATTTCCCGCGATCGCGTAGAACACTGCTGTAGCCAAAAACCAGCAGTTAAAAATGGCCTAGAAATGGTCCGAAACCACCCCGAAACACACCCGAGCCCCTCGGGACCTCGTATGAATGTACCAACAAGTCTAGAAACATATCACGGACTTAGTCGAGGCGTCAAATCACATTGCCGAAAACACGAATCGCGCAAGAATTCAACTTAATGACCTTTGAAATTTCTAACTTTCACATCCGATGCCGAAACCTATCAAATCACGTCCGATTGACCCCAAATTTTGCACACAAGTCACATTCGACATTACGGACCTGCTCCAACTTTCGGAATCGCATTCCGAGCCCGATATTAAAATTTCCACTTCCGGTCGAATTCTTCAAAAACCTTCAGTTTTCTATCTTTAGCCAAATGACCTTATATTGACTTCCGGATATCGGAATTCACTTCCGATCGCGCTCCCAACTCCAGAATCACCATACAGAGCTATTCCCCGACTTGGAATCCCAAACAGACATCAATATCATTGAAATGTACTTCAAGTCAAACTTAGGAAATTTCCTTAAAATACTGACTTTCGACAATATACGCTGAACTGCTCCTGGGTTGTCCAAAACTCGTTCCGGACATACGCCCAAGTCCGAAATCAGCATACAAACCTACTGGAACCTTCGGATCCTAATTCCGTGGTCGTTTACTCAAAATCCCAGCCTTACTCGATTTCTTCAACTTAAGACTTCTAAAATGAGAATCTTCCTTTAAATTCAACTCCGATCCTCCTGAATTTCAATTCCGGCCATATGAAAAAGTAAATATACCTGAAATGAAGTTGTTCGTGACTCCCAACTGCTGAACGAGGCGCTTGATCTCAAAACGACCGATCGGGTCGTCACAGAAGATAAATAAGAAACAAATAAGAAAAATAGACCAAGGTAAGAAAAATAATTACACAAATATTCACAAGTTTGGATCAAAGCACTTATGCTTATTTCTCAAACAACCTAAATTACGCCAATATTTCCCCGGCAACGGCGCCAAAATTTGATACGCTCAAATTACACCTTAAAATAGTGTAAGCGGTCGATTGTCAAATATAACAACCCAACTAGGTTGGGGTCGAATCCCACAGAGAATAATATGAAGGCGATTAGGAAGGTAATAGAATTATCACTTATCGCCCAGTGCAAACACTTAGATTTTTGTTGTGAAAATATTATAACTAAATGCAAAAATATAACTTACCTAGAAATCAAGTAAAATGATTAATGGCAACAAGTATGAATGCATTGGGAATTACGCTCAAGTAACGATCCAATATTTTTCACGATTTTACAAGTATGAGCGAGTTTATGTTAATTAGCCACGGAAAATAATTCTTAATTAGCTTTTTCCAAAGACTAACAAGACTTCCTAATTGGATTATTCCTAACCCAATTAAGAGATTAAGCACACCCGGATTTGGCTACAAGTAGTTCAATCCTATTCCTAGGTAGAATCTATAAAATGAGGGTTAAAGCCTCAAGTTTTTGTTAACTAATATTTTCCAACCCCAAATTATCTTTTCCAAAAATTAATTCGGAGTTAATGGGCGATTCCTAGGGTTAGCTAATCCCTTTGAAACCATTAAAGAACAAGAATAATTAAAATAACAATAACTCACTTAATAAATTACTAGAAATCATTCAATACATAAGCACCACAAAGTATTTAATCCACACTTTAAATATGAGTATTTCCATAAACAAGATTCAAGTGTTGGAAATAAATACTACACACTTAAATATTCAATACAAAGTATGGAAATGAACAAATAAACAGAAATGGGTAAGAAAACTTTAACCACAAGCTTGAAATCTTCAAAACCCAAGTGTGTGTGCAAACCATAGCCTTAAGACTTGTTCTTCCTTGTCTTCAAGACACAAAAAATGTTCTAAGCTAAGCCAAAGATGCCCTAAGATCTGCTAGGTCGAGTATATGTGGGTTGGGATTGAGAAAATGTGATTTTTCAATTCTGTCCAGTTCTGATGCCCGTTGACTACACCTGCGGAACAATTCTTGCAGGTGCGGTTCTGCAGAAGCGGACTCCACAACGCAGGTGTGAGTCTGGGTGACATAAGCATTTTCCTTAGATGCGGACAAAACATCGCACCTGCGGTTCCGCAGGTGCGTAAACCACTTCACAGGTGCGGTAGTTCTGCAATTGAGCCTTCTTCACATGTGCGTTCAATACTACGCAGTTGGGAGGTCGCACCCGCGGCCAAGAATCCGCAAGTGCGGAATCACTGGAGGTTTTTGTACATTATTCACCAATTTGTGCTCAACTCCACTTGAATTCAACACCCATCACTTCATGGCATCATTTACCTTAAATTCGCGCAATACACATTATAAACAACCTTATGTTATCATTGAAGGATGCAAAATCTGACAAAAGAGGCTTAAGCGAGTGGTAAAATCACAACTCATCAGATGCCCAAGACATAAAGACTCCTAATGCGGGGGCATCCCATCGAGAGAACAACATGTTTGAAGGATACTTTGTCGGGGTCAAGGAAGGCCCTGAATACGGTGCCTCCTTGATTTTTGAAAAAGCCGAGAAGCTTCGAAAATAGGTAATCTTGACTATTATATTTTGAGTTTTGATTCTTGCTTTTCTAACTTTGTTCCTTTGTGTTTTCAGGCTGCAATGCTCTTCGACCATGCTTTTTCCAGGTCAAGAGCTGAGCTGGCCCCTTGCGAAGATGAGTTTAGGAAGTTCCAGTCGGAGTCGAACGGGCTCAAGGCTCTTTACGTAAAAAAAGAGGGGGAACTTAATGACCTTCGAGAATGCTTGGAAAAGATGTCTCGAGAGCGGGCCGATCTCGATGATAAGGTAATACAACCTTCGCGGGCTTACTTTTGCGCTTCCTCAATTTAGCGTTTAACGCCTTAACTCAGTTCTTGCAGCTCAAGTAGAAAGATGACCTGGTTGGGCAACTCCGAGACGAGCTTAAGGTCAAAGATATTGAGATCCTCGGGCTCAAGAATCGCATGGAGGAGATAGCCTCCGAGAAAGATACTCTCCGAGATAAGTTGTCCTCGGTTGAGCATAAACTCCATGGAGTAAGGGGAGAAAGCCGTAAGTATAAGGATCTCCATGCTGAATCATCTGCTGAGTTGTCCAAGATTAAATTCGGGATCGATGAGCTCATATCTTTGTATCAGAATGATGCTGCCCCTGCAAATACTTGGGCTAAGAAAGCATCTGCTGAGGCCAAACTCAAACTAACTCGAGCACTTGACCATGCTCGCTTGTAATCTCGAAGGCAGACTCTCGAGGAGGTACATGCAAAGGGTTTCTATCTTTCTACCGAGATCAAGAAAGTGAAGGCCTTGTAAGAAGAATCAGAAGCATTGCTCACTTATGATGAGAATTAAGCTAGTGGCTCGGAGAGCGGCAAAAATGAAGAAGAAAACCACGAGGGGGAAGAAGTCGTCGATGATCAGGGTGTCGAGGGCCAGGCTGTCGAGGGCGCAACTCCTGAGGGAACTTCATCTGACCAAGTGACCATGATCGAGGATTGGGCTTTATTTTTTCTTCCCTCTTTTTGTGTAGAGGATCCATGCAGGAGCTTTGTAAATATATTTTGTGAACTCTATTGTATGAAAGAATCCTTTTGCTTCATCTTCGCTCTTTGTCATTTCCTCTCTTTCCTTTATTTCTGAAATGAAATTTGACGTTTGTTGACGATTAGTCCGATGTGTTGGACTCAGAATAAAAACCCTTATGCTTTTGTACTCGATGAACGATCGATAATATTTGATCATTTAGGGGTCGATCTTCGAGCTAAACGTTATCTCGGGACTTTTGAGTCCGGACTTAGGTGAGGTCTCGAGCACAGTGTGCTTTGGCCTTTAAGTCTTTTGGGTATCGACCCTTAGGTTTTAAAACATCGGTCGTTAGGCTTTTTTCAATTTGGCCCTTAGGCTCTTTTCACTATGGCCCTTAGGCTTTTTTATGTTGTCCCTTAGGCTCTTTTTAAAATGACCCTTAGGCTCTTTAGGTTGGCCCTTAGGATCCTACAATCGGCCCTTAGGCTCTTTTTAGATTGGGTCAATTCGACCTCTAATGTGGCTATAACTTTCCCCCGTTACGGCTAAAGACTTTTAAGATATTGTTATGCCTGAGCATGTTTTTGTATCCGTCAAACTTTTCGACAGTTCAAATAGGAACCTCGATTATAAGTCGATGTGCGACGACAATAAAGTACCTCGTGAGATTCTCTCGAAGGCTGATTTTTTCGAAGCCTTTACACTGTTCGGGGTTGTTATTATCAAAGCTCCTTTGATTATGCCAAGGGTAGCCTCATTTAACCAATTTTTTTGAAGTATTTGAAGGCCTTTGGTTTTATGGCGGAGTCGGACGTCTCCGAGCCGCATTATTTCAGTCTTAGACTTTTCATATGACTGTAGTCTTTATTTTCGGTCGTAGCCTTTACTCTCGGGTTGAGATGACCACGGCCTTAATATATAGCGTATGCCTTTTTAGGGGTCTTACAAGTTCGAATATATATCCTTGGCCTTAATATCAGGGTTATGCCTTTTTAAGCTCTTATAAGTTTGAGTATGCCATGTTGAGGTCTTATAAGTTTGAGTATGCCTCGTCGAGGTCTTATAGATTTGATATTGCCTCCTTGAGGACATGTAGATTTGATATTGCCTGTTGATACCCAAATTTTCCCTGTATTATTTTCATATAACATATAAATTTTCGAGCATCAGTTAAATTTTTTCCATAATATTCTGTAATTTTAAAGGATTTTAAATTAATTTATTCCCTCTTTTGTTATATAAATAATTACTAATTTCATCATAAATAATTTTATAATAATTTTATTGATTAAATTTTATTAATTATATTTATATTAAGCTTTAATTATTTTATGCGTAATTATATTTACATCTTAAGGTTATAATTGCAATAAATTTATAATAATAGCAGATGTATGCAAAATTACTTTATCTTTACACGAAAATGACTTTTTATATTTTTATAATATCAAGTAATTATTTTCATACACAAATAGCATTTTTCATCATATATTTAACTATATTTATAAATTATTTTAATAATTTAAGTGGGTATTTAAAATATAGCCCTTTTTAATTAATTTTTTGGACCCAGGCCTAATAACTATCCAGCCCATATATTTTAACCTATAACCCTTAACCATGATCCAATAACCCAATATCCATAACCCGCCCCAGGATAATTCGATCCTGGCCGTCGATCTCAGAAGATCAACGGTCCAAGATCAACCTTCCATTTTTAATTACACCCTAACCTAAACCCTACCCCCTATTTTCAAAATCTTCCGCCCTTCCACCCCTTCTCATCTCTCTTCTCTCTCACTCCCCTTCTAACCCTAGCCCGTCGTCACTATACGCCCTCGATTCATAGGGTTTTCCTTCAATTCCATGTCTTATCCGGCCTCATCTCTCTACCGGTGTTATGATTTTCATGCTACTTGAGGATAATCTCAAGATATTCGAACCAGATTCAGTTCAAAATCTCTCATTTCTCGATTAATCCGTCTATATTCAGTTCGATATCTGTGAGTACTAATATTTTTGTGTTTTTATGGCTTCAAATCTCCGGTTCAAACCAGATTTGACTCACCTCTGTTTATTTTCACGAACCTAGCTATTTCTGGTTGAATTCGTTTAGATCTCTTTAGATATGAAGCGGTTTTGAGTTTATTTTGTATTTTCCCTTAAGATTTTCTATTTTTACTATTATTGTTAACCGATTTTATTTTACACTAAAAATCTAATGTTTTGATTTCAAAGGGGTTTCTGCAAAAAGCGTTTAAATGTTTAGATATTTTCAACTCTGGTTTTCTCCTTTGCTTTTCGACTGATTTTACATGAGTTTCATCTCTATGTCTTTGAAATGCCTTAGGGTTTCAATCATTCGAACATTTATCATACCGTTCTTGAATGTTTACCTTAGCTCTGTCAATTAACGTATTAGTTGATTTACTTGCCTAAATTAGGGTCTGAAATTGTGCTTTCCTTTAATACCGATATTTACTTATCGAATTTTACCTCTTCTTTCCTTGTGTGTGATTAATAATTGGTGCTACTTCCCTAAATTGCTTACTGGCCTGATTTTTGTGCTTTGATTATTAGGGCCGACTCATAATAGATCTCTGGATTTACTTCTTACCTTATTTAACCTTAGTCTTGTTTGATGATTGATTCGTATGATATTTTCCTTAAATCAAGTGATACTTACCTGATTCCTCCTTGTTAATTGATTTATGGTATCCTTAATTGATTGATTAACTGATTTTCATACCTTATTTGTGTGTAATTGATTTTCTACCTTATTGGTTTTACTTTATTGTATGCTATAAAAGACCTTCTCTTGTCCTGATTTTGGACACGCACACAGACTTGCACTTGGACACTCATACGCTTTTACAACTCCTTCACCTTATAACTTAAAACTCCCAAGCTTTATGTTCTCTCAAAAACTTAAGTTCTCTCTTTCTATTATTCTGATTTGCTGCACCATTTGGCTGGCTGGAAGCCAGGGCTAGATTCTCTGGATTCAAATTGTTGTTGCATTCCTGTTTGCTTTCTTCTCAATTGGTATGCTTAACTCCTATTATCTTATTTCTGTTCTATGTGCTTATTTGACTAGTTTATTTCAAAACCTCCGCATGATTCTATTTGATATATAACTATATGATTCGACTTAGTGATAATTGCTAAACTAATTTAGCTCCAATAATGTGAAACTCTTTCTAATTCAGTTGTAAGTTCCCTGTTCCTAAAATGACTAGATACTGCAAGCATGTAATTAATATGTGGCCAATTCTTTATATTAATTCAAGTTTCCTTGCTTCTTTTGTGATTACTTTAAATACTAGTATAAGTACCTAGTTTGAATAAATACCAATCTGCTTGAACCATGTGTTGAATATGGATTCTATGTTTCTTGGTACAGCTCTGTTTGCAACCATGTAATTTGAATCTGTTTGCTTCTGAAAACCACATTGTTTTCCAAACTGTCCCCCTTACCCCTATGTCCTAGTTTTCAAACTTTTACTCTTAGTTATTTAGGTTCCCACCACCCCCGGTATGAGCACTGCCTAAGGTCATTGAGACTCCTTCGAACTCTGACACATTAGGGTTGGTCATCCAATCTTTTACAAATTGTTCTTCTAAGTAAGGTTCTGGTGTGAGCATTGCCCGGGGTCCATGAGGCCCTTGGAAACATTGACACAATAGAATCCCAATTTTGTGTATCATCGATGGACCATCATTATGCTTCAGATCTGCTTTGCTTGAAGGCCTGGTTCCCAGGTTTATATTGGGCCTATGAAGGCTCCATATTGTGTAATAGATTATGTTGTGTAATTTATTCATTATGGGCTCTAATAGTGTAATAATCTCAATAATAAACAGATATGGGGTTTGTTAGTAAAAGCTGGGGGGGGGGGGGGGT
>ML253654.1:439-42586 GCA_005239495.1 Nicotiana undulata | reverse complement strand
GGGGGGGGGGGGGGTTCTATATCTTTGTTTAAAACTCGGGTAGAAATCCTACCTATTGGTTATTGTGTTGATTATGTGAACGTTACTACTCGTTTAGAGATCGTGCCTATAGGATATTTTCCTATTGTTTGTGACTCTGCATTTTTTACATTTTTGGAATACCAGAGACACTGCCTATAGGTCTTACATTAGTTCTGCATTAGAAATCCATGTTCGTAGGATTCGTGCATATTTTATAACTTACATGCATTAGTAACCATGCTTATAGGATCCTATCTATTTGAATAATAACCTTTCTGGAAAATTGTTTAAAATTCTTCCCACGTTCGACTTAGATATCATGCATATAGGAGATAAAAATCAGTTTTAGCTTAGATACCATGACTATAGGAATAAAAGGAATCATTTTCAAAACCTAGAAATCATGTCTATGGGATTTAAACTAGTAGATATCATGCATATAGGGTGAAATCAGCTTGTAAACTTAGAGATCATATCTATAGGAGTTAAATCAATTCTGCAAAAACAGAAAGCATGCCTATAGGATCTAAAAAGGTAAAAATTGTCTATACGAGTTAAAATAAGTAACTCACTTAGGAATGATGTTATAAGTCTATAATTAACAGTTGTAGATATCATGCCTATAAGATTCTTCTAATCAGTTCTGGTTATCACAGAGGCAAACCTGTAGGGTTACTAATGAAATCTTGGCCTAAAATCTGTGACATCTTGCTGCCTGAAATATGCCCAGATTCAAAGATTAATAAAATCAGTAAGAAAATTGATAGATACTGATGCTCGCCTTGATAAAACTGATGTCCAATATTCTGTTTATGCTCATCTAGATATCCTGCCTATAAGACTCTTGTTGATACCCAATTTTTCCCAAAATATTTTAAAATTACATATATACCCTCAAAATCATACATTAGTAGCAATTGGTATTTTTCATAATTTTTCGTATATTTTTTATTTATTTTGTCCAACATTTTATTATAAATAATTATGAAATTTCATCACAAATGACTTCAAAGGCATTTCTTGATTTAGTTTATTGTTTTTTTTTTTTTTTTTTTTAGTAATCCACTAGGCTGAGCGCTTAGGGCTAGTTTTTATATATATCAAAAAATCAAATAATAGGGTAGCATGGTGTCTTACTAGTAGTAAGACAATAAACAATGTGCACTACATCAATCTATTATCAACTTTGGGCTTATGAGGCTCATAGTTGATATTAAGATATGATATAGAACAAAAATTAAGAATAGTAACCACACTATATATAAAGACTAGCCCAGTACTACCATCTCCGTTTCCACCCAATCGTCTTCCAGTGTTCCTCTTTTCCTCTCGCGTTGCCTCTTTATGTATTGTCTGAAAATTCCCTGGTCTGCGTTTAATGATGTTTGCATGTGCAATCTCCAAACCTGCTGCAAATTGCGACCAACAAGTGCTTGCCTTTCCTTTTCTCGTCCCTGCTTCCGTTGATATCCATGAATGAAACATTATTTTCCTGCTCCGTGGGGTTCCTTGTACTTCCTACCAACTACGCGAGATGAACTTCTTGACAAATCAGCATGTATATCCTCCCTTAGTACCTGTCCAATGTTCTGTGTCGACTTCTTAAGACTGGGCAGCGTTCCATGTTCATTTGACAGCTTGCACCTTTGTGGATTACCATCTCCATATGATACTACAGCTAGCCACATGTTATTGTAGCCCTGTTGCACTAATCATCCCCTCACATGTTAAATTGACGTTGTGATCATCAAACCAAAACATGAAGGGAGGCATCGTAAGAATGTGTGTATTCATTGGACACATGATTTTTATTTCCAGCTTTGTGCTTCTTCCATTGATGCTTTCCTCATTTGGTTGTATTATGGACTCATGTGAAGAGTATTTTGACTTAGCATGGTAGGGTGTTAACCCATTTCTCTTTATACCAGCCCGTAGTTCCATACAATTGAGACGTGACTGGACCAAGGCTGTTCCAGTGCCGAAACTTTAGCCTCCAATTTCGCATGCTATCCTTACCCTCTATGATGTGATCCTTGCTTTGGGAGACCATTCACATGACATATATGTATGCTGCATTAAGGACCAGGCCCAGGAGGCCTCTAACTTTTCCTTAATGTTATGCCAATTCAATTGCGTGAATGTGTCTCCCCTCGCCTCTTTCCTCATGTTGATGCTCATATTTGTGCCTACCACATTTCCTTCCTATAGGGAATGAGTACTTAGTACTAATACCACCCAAAGAAGTCGTAATTGGAGGTAGGATATGAGCATAAAAAGTCCTGCAAAAAAGAACACAATGTTAGTATCAAAATTCATCACCATGTGCTCCTCCCTTGGATTTGTTCATGGTGATCCAGTGTTATCTCCAGTCCCCTACTCCAGTTCTCCTCTGTGCTTATCATGATCTTGCTACCTTAACCCGTATATATGGACATTGGCTCTTGTCTTCATTCACAATTCTTCTCCCTTGAGGGTCTAGGTGCCAAAACTGACTACACTCAATTTCACCAACGTCAAGAGCATAGTTAGCGAGGTGGTCCGCTAGTTTATTTCCCTCTCTATACGTGTGTGTCACTATATAGTTTTTCCCCTCCATCAACTGCCTTATCTCCTCTATTTCCTCCACAATATGCCATGGGGGCTTCCACGTACCTTCAACCACATTAAGCAGTTTCAATGAATCAGTTTGTAGCCACACTTGCTCATAATTGAACTCTATGCATTTTCTCACTGCCTCCAGTAATGCAGTTGCCTCAGCCACCATGTTTGTTACTTCATTAATCTCCCCACCAAGTGCATACATTAGGTCCTCTGTATCACTCTTAATGCAGACTCCAATGGAGCTCTTGCCTGGGTTACCCCTAGACGCACCATCCGTGTTAACCTTCACCCAATCTTCCCTAGGAAATTCCCAAAGAACTTTATCATACTTCAAGCGAGGCGTATAATTTTCTAGCATTTTCAACAGTTTATCCCATTCATGTGGTACAATTAAGACTCCTGGTTTCCTAACTCTTACAAGAGATTGAAGAGTTGAGGATACTTGGTATATGACCCTACTAATCGAGACTGCCTCACCATACTTGTAACTATTACGCCTTTTCCAAAGTTCCCAAATAATACACGCAGGCAATGGTTGTAGAACTGGTTTCATTTGAGGTAGCACGTTCGCAGTCCAACACTTTGTAATTTCATGATGCAATGTCAAGCCCTCCAAGTTAATTCCATCCCTTGAGAGAAAATGTTTCAATACGGTTCTAGCAGCAATGGAAGTAAAGAAAACATGGATCAAAGACTCTTGTTTTGGCTCCCTACAACACCAACATTTAGAGGGCATAAAATAACCCAATCTCCTCATGAAATCATCTAATGGTAACTTACCTATTCACACTTTCCACATGAAGAAAGACACCTTGAATGGCAATCCTTTGATCCACATCATTTTGTATGCAACACTACTGTGATCCCTCCTCCTCACATACTCCCAAGATGACTTTACGCTAAAGTCCTCTCGTGTCTCTAACATCCAGTAAGGAACGTTTATAGTGTTCTCCATCACTGGAGGCTTCACCTTCTCCAGTATGTGTAATGCAAACTCTTCAGGTAAACAACCCAAAATCCTATCAACATCCCAACCATCTCCTTCTACCACATCGTATACATTGTTGATGCTTTCATCAATTCCAAATTCCGGAGGAACAAGGAAGTACAGGGCACCCAATCCTGTCCAATTATCGTACCAAAAGAGGGAAGATCCCATTTTTGGACGCCACATGATTTGATGTTCAATTTCTTCTCTACACTCTAACATTTTTCTCCAAATATGAGAGCCACGTCTCCATGGAACAATCACTGCATTCAATTTTTTACAATACTTTTGGCATATAAATGAACTCCATAGGCTAGGTGTTGTTCGAAAGTTCCACCATAACTTGCAAAATAAAGCCTTGGATACGTCGTGTAAGGATCTAAACCCAATACCTCCTTCCTCACAAGGTCTACATAACGTGTTACAGGATGCCCAATGTCTAGATGTACCTCCAATTGCGCTACTCCAAAAACACTGTGCGAAAATCTTGTGGAGCTTGTTGATGACATTGTGTGGAGGGTTAACTGTAGATAATAAATGCATATGCATACTTTGGAGTACATGAGCTATCAAAACTGTCCGGCCTCCTATGGTTAACAGTTTTCCTTTCCATCCTTGCAACTTGTCCATAACCTTGGTAATTAAATCTTTGTAGTAGTCCATCTTCCTCCTAGCATAAAAAATGGGACAACCTAAATATGTAAAAGGAAAATCACTCCTTTGAATCCCAGATACACGTTCAACAACAGCCACAACATCCTCATCGACAAGGTGGTGCATGTATAGTGCAGATTTGCTCTTATTCACTAATTTTCCTGATGCCTCCTCATAGGCAGTCAGTACTTGCATCACCAATCTTAGCGACAGTTCATCAGAGGAGGAAAAATATTATAGAATCATCTGCGTAGGCCAAATGGTTTATTTTAGGACTCCATTTAGGCATACCAAATCCACGAAAATCCGGGTTCCTATGAAGTGAATTGAGCCCCCTAGACAATGCTTCAGCTGCCAAGATAAACAATGTAGGTGACAATGGGTCACCTTGCTTGACACCCCTCGACGATCTAAAAAATCCAAAAGCCTGACCATTGATCAATACAGAGTACCAGTTGTTTGCCACAATTCCATAAACCATACCTATGAACCTCTCTCCGAACCCCATCTTCCTTAGGATCTTTGTTAAGAATAACCACGAGAGTCTATCATATGCCTTTGTCATGTCAAGTTTAATAATTACATTAGGTCCTGCCTTGGTTCGAAGCCTTATGTCAGTTATAATTTCTTGAGTAAGTAGGACATTCTCAACAATACTCCTTCCTTTCACAAACCCGGATTGCTCTACAAAGATAATGTTAGGAAGTATTCCTACTAACCTTTCATGTACAACTCTTGAGATGATCTTGTTTGAAAAATTGCTCAAGCTAATTGGCCTCAAATCTGAAAATATGGATACGTCCTTCTTCTTTGGCAATAGTACGAGGTTTGTGTTAGTTATACACTTGGTCATTTCATGTCCATTAAAGGCAGCTCTTACCATATCTAAAATTTCATCACCTATAATATCCCAACAAGTATGGTAGAAACGCCCTAAGAATCCATCCGGACCACTTGCGCTATCACCATTCAATCCATATACTGCCTTCTTCACTTCCTCCTTAGTAGGATGCTTCATTAATTCATCAATTTAGCTCCTGATTAATCAATGATGGTACATGGTCGAGGATTCTAAAGTCAGTAGGGACGACTGATTCTGAAAATTGCTCTTTGTAAAACTTCACTGCCTCCTCTGCTATGTCATCATCCTCCTCTATCCAGTTACCATCATTGTTCTGTATCCTCTTGATTTGTAGTCTTTTCCTCCTTCCATTCACGTGAGCGTGGAAGAATTTTGTGTTACGATCTCCATCTTTGAACCACTGCATCCCAACCTTTTGCCTCCAAAACTCTTATTCAATTGCTAAGTATTTGATCATTTTGGCTTGCACCCTTTGTAACCTCTCCCTATTCTCTCGTGTGGAGAATGCCTCGAATTGAGCCTCATGGACAGTAACCACTTCTTCCAAGCTTGACAACTTTTGGAATATATCCCCAAACGTAGCCTTGCTCCAAGTACTTAGTGCTTTCTTGAGTTTTTTCAATTTGTAATTGAATATAACAAAAGGATTTGCGCTTAAGTCTGCATTCCAATTCTCCTTCACTACCTCTTTGAAGTTCTCCTTTTTAATCAAAAAATTAAGAAACCTAAATGCTTTCTTCAGTGGAGCAGCTTCGATGTCATACTTCAACAACGTGGGACGATGATCTGACCCAATTTTGGATAGATGTGTTATCTCAAGTCTTGGGAAAGTTTGTTGGAACTCCTGATTTCCCAAGCATTGATCAAGACTCTTAAAAATACATTCTTCATCCGCTCTCCCATTCCACCATGTGAAGACACTGCCTTTGAAACCCAAATCTGATAAGTTACACGTATTTATGCAATGTCTAAAATCATCAATCTCGTTCAATGATACTGGCAGCCCCCCAAATTTTTCCTCTTCATCCCAAATAACATTTAAGTCCCCTCCTACTAGCCATGGAATTGTAATATCCGTAGCCAAGTTGTATAGTGAGTCCCATAATTCAATTCTTTTTATAGGATCGCACTTTGCATATACTAGAGTCAGTATCATCTCAAAGTGAGTTTCAGTGTGGAGTAACCTTAATGTAAGTTGTTGTCCCATGTCATATATGACCTCCACTTCGAACACTTCATCAATGAACACCCAAATTTTGTTTGTTACATTGGCCAATGCTTGAGCAAAGCCAAATTTCCTTCGATATTTCTCCAGCTTCCTTGCTTGTTGATTAGGTTCCATGAGTCCAATGAACTCAAAGTGATGTTGTCTATTCATTGTAATTAATCTCTCAAACGCCTGCATGGTATTTATTGACCGTATATTCCAACTCAGTGCATCCATCAAACAATTGATTTAGACATTGTACTCCTTGTTTGTACCCCAGTTGAAGGTACAATTGATGCTTCCTTGACTTGATCTTTAGCTTCTTTCCTTTTCCCCTTAGGACCTGCTTTTGACTTGTCCAAATGCCTAGGAGAAAGATCACCTTGCCTCACAATATTTCTGAAATTTTGGGCTATGGATTCTTCATCAAGATCTCTGCCCAGGTCGTCAACCCCTTTACCTTCTTTTCCAATTTCTAGTACCTCATTATTTATCCTCTGAATGCTATCACCTTGTTTCCTTTGTTGCTTCCCTCCTTCCAAAGGAACATTGTTTCTTACAATCTCTAAATCATGGTCTTTTTCTAAATGGTTATATCCCGTGTTCGCAACTTCTTTTTCCTTTCCAATAGTGCTATTAGGATTGTCTTCAGTTGGTCCAGTTCCACTTGGATCCCCCATATTCACATTGATTTCCTTATGATTCACTGTAGCTCCACAAGGATTGCCTTCCAAAAGTCTATGTTGCTCAATAATTTGTGACTCCTTTAACGCTTTGTCCACCTCTCCCCCTTGAGTAATCTTGGTAACATGATCATCACCATTAACACTTTGTTCCTCAAATTCAACATCAACATTTGAATCTCTTTCCACCTGCATTCCATATGGAACCTCATCCACATCTGCATCTACTTCAATTTGATTCGACCATAGCCTTCCTCCTGTCCATCTCACTCTCTCACTTGACTGGAAAATCTCATCAGCATTGCCAACTTCCTTCTATGCCAAATCCTGTTTGTTTGCAAGTGTTCCTTCCACCCTTGTATCCTGAGATGGGACTTTTTGGAAGGAGGTATTTGTTGTCACCATATTACCAACAAATGCACAATTAACCCACTGAGCCGTTGATTCTTTCTTACTTGCATCATCCTTGCTTCCTTGTTTAGGTGTTGTGGAAGGTTTTTTCTGTATATCTTTAGTACTAGTAACCTTTAAATCCACCACCTGGTTTGATACAGTCCCACCTTGAGTGTTATTGAAAGCGTGCTTGTGCATTTAATATATGGTGATTTGTTGATTTGGCAACCCCATTTTTAGCATCAATAATCGATGGTGTTATCCCACTTTTCTCCACCAGAGCCAATTCATTATTTTTCACCTGTTCAACATTCTCCATCTCCAACAGGGCCAACTGATTAGTTGTTCTGATCTGTTGCATTACATTCTGAACAAAAGGTTGGTGTCCTTTCTCAACATGGACAATTTCCTTCCCAGCAGCTACATGATCGCTTCCCTGTCTATTACCTTTTTTGATTTGATTATCCCTTACCTCCTTCCATTGGTCCTTCTCATTCCCCACATAATCCCAACTACCTTACCGCTTGATAAAATCATAAGTGGATGTGATTTATTTTGACTATTAACCTCTGTTTGTTTGTTTGAAATCTCTTTCTCCGCATACAATTCCGGATGCAACCTCCAGCAATCCACTTGCTCATGCCCTTGAAGTTTGCAATGTCTACAATATTTTGGCAACATATCATATTGAATTCGCACCCATTCAGATCTCGTCTCCCCTGTAGTTTCGTTCACTATATCCATTCTCACCTTTTTTGGTACTTCAGCTAGAAAATCCACTAGGACTTTCACCCTAGCACAACTAGGCCTTGTCTTATTTATAGTAGCCATGTCAAGATGTAGGGGTTTACCAACAGTTGCAGCGAGTGAAAAAAGACATTCCTTCACATAAAAGGTTGGTAACAGGCATGGGAACGAAATCTAGGCCATAGCCTTAGGGGTCTCCTCTCCTGCCCTAAATTTAGAGTCGTAAATCAATGGCCTAAGTTGATATTCATACCCCTCACTGTCTTTAATGTAATGAGTTGTCTTGGACGTAAAATTTAAAAATCATGGTACAATGTCATACGTATTAAAACAAGTCTCTCCCTTAAGAACCCAATGATGCACTAACCTTTGATACCGCATTGAGTTGGAAATTTTTTACGCAGTTGTTGTAAATCTGGTCTCCCATACGAAAGTTTGCCTACAATTGCGAACTGTAGACCTTCAAGAAAATCCATACGCTCAACCTCTTCTTCAATAAATTTAACAACATGCTCTCCATTGAGAATTGTAGGCCTGCGCACAGGGATTGGATCGACTTTAAGAGTTTGCTCGTGCATGGTACTGTTCAACGTGCATGGATTCAATAATTTTTCATAATCCATCGTGATGGTGGGGTTGTTTGATGTCGTAGGGGGGTGGGCTACGGTGGGGGGAGGTTGGGAAGGCTGCCCAACCACAGGGGGTGGCTGGCCGCCGGCCAACATGGCCATTGGAGCTCGGAACAGTGTTGTCGTAGGCTGCGTAGTTGCTAGGTTTTTTCTCGAGTAATTAGGAACTTCCCTATTAAGACAAAATTATTTCATAATTAGCCAAATTGGCATCTTTTGGCTATAATTGCGATAACTTTGCAATTATAGCCCAAGCATATAATTTTGTACTATTTTTTACCAGAAATTAGTCATTTGTATTTTAAAATACTAAATAATTATTTTAAACTATTTTCTAGGCCTGAAATTTATTTTCTTATAATTACCAGCTATTTTATAAATTATTTTAACTAATTTGAATTGGGTATTTAACAAGTAGCCTATTTCATTTAATTTTTTTCCTAAATTAAACCAATTACATCCTATTAACACCAGCCCAAACACCTAATTAAAATCAGCCCAATACCCAAGCCCAATCAACTAACTACCCGACCCAGTATCTGATTAAATCTTGGTCGTTGATCAATTTTGATCAAGGCCCAAATTCACTCTTACCTAAATTAACCTAAGACCATACCCCCCCCCCATTATCTCATTCTCTTTTTCTCTCTGCCGTCACACTCCCTTATTCTCTCTCATACTCTCTGTCTAACCATGTCTTCCACTCACCGGCCACCTGCTCGCCGGTTAGAATGGTGGTTCTCACCACCACCCCTAGCCTCCATGGCTCCCCCCCATGCCCGGATTCTTGCTGTCTCAAGGGACCAGTGGTTGTTCACTTTTCCCCTGGGCCTATGCTCACCGCTCTCAGGCCACCTTGTCCCGACTGAGTAAGATCTTTTTATTTTCGGCTATATCTATGGCTTCTAAGCCTGAATCTCTCTATCTATGGGTTGTTCTCTCTCCGAAACCCTAATTTTATCTCTTGACGTTTTGGATCTATAACATATGTGAGAGTATTTCGAGTTATGCTACTGTTTTCCATGAGAATCTTTCTGATTTTTCAAAACGTCTCTTCGTCTTCACAACTAGGGTTTCTTAACCCTTTTTCAAAATGACTTTTTCTCTGATTTTACTTTTTTGTTCTATAATCTTTACTATGTTTAAATGGTTTATTTAGGTTTTCCCCTTTTACCTTATTAACTATGTTAAAAACCCTAAGTTTTTTTATTTTAATCTTGGGTTCTGACACTGTCTTTGCTTATTTGTTCATTTGATTTTTATGTATGCCTGTGTCTCATGAGCATGTTTTGAGTTTCTGTGATTTTTACTCTATTACGCTTATTAGGGTTTCTGATTTTGTCTCTTCTTGCCTATACTGTGTTTATTTCATTCATTCACAGAAGTTTGTAATAATTTCCTTTAATCAGTACTATTTTTCAATCCCTGATTTCCTGTAATTGATACCCTTTACTGATTTCCGACTTCTAAATTATTTTTTCTTACTCTATTATGTGTTTGACTACCTTATTTACTGATTCTTAACGTTGTTTCCTTAATTAAGGTTTTCTGAACCTAGCCTAATTACAAGTTTTGTACTTACTGTTTGAATTATTCCCTTAATCTATATATGGTCTCTTTCCTTATTTGTTACCTACGGTTTGAAGTTAAGTCCCTTAATTAAGTGAGTACCTACACTGATTTTACTCTAGCTAATTTTGAGTTCCATAATTACTACATAATTTTGATTTTTACCTTATTTTTTACCTAGCCGTAAAACTATATATATATATATATATATATATATATATGCTCTCTCATTAACACACACACGGACTAACATTAGTTCAAACTCTCTCTGACACTCAAAACTCCTCTGCTTTCTGTTGGTTACTTGCTATTATTACTAAACTAGACGGTTGCAAGCCAAGGCTAATCATTGCACTCTTTTGTTCCTCACTTTGTGTTTACTCTCTCTTTACTGGTATGTTCTGATTTTCAATTCAAGTCCCAAAACCAATATATTTCTTCTACAGCTTTAGTTTATCATGTTTCTAATTTGTTTTCGTCTATTATTTTACTGTTAAACATGTAATTAACCTATTTACATTATTGCTTCACCTATCATGCTAGTTATGACCTAACTTCTCTAAGGATCAGCATGCTTATGAATATGTTACTCCCTTTGTAGTGTGTTTCAAACTGACTATGTTCTGTCTATGCATATTTGAATTGTTAACTGATTGATTCCTCTAGTTTCTAGTACAAATTTGTTTTGTAAGCAACTTGTTATTCAGAACTGTTCTGATTATATGCTCAACTCTGTTTGACACCACTATGTCTTCTATTGTTTGTTCTGAAATTCCTAATCCTATCCTATGTTTACACCATTAGTTATCCCCCAACCCCACTAGTTCCCAAAGCACTTCTGACTCTATGCAACCATTAGTAATTCTGAAACATATGACCTATTGACTTGAAACTTCTATGCTTCTGTCTATTATGTGTTCACCATACATGCTCTACTTGTCCCTACTCTATCAGAGCCCGAAACAGGTTCAATATGTGTTATTTGAGTTATCTGTGAAATTTGGTAAGGAACAGACTTGATTTGATGTGTTTCGGATCAAAAATGGGAAATTGAGAGTTAATGAAGTTATAAGGATTTCCTTAAATTTGAGATTTGGTTTGGAGCGTGATTTTATGTAATCGAGGTCCGAATGTGATTCCGAGACCGGGAATAGTCCTTTTATGACTTGTCTGCAAATTTTGATGTCATTCGGAGTTGTATAGGTCGGTCCGGTGCATTTTTATAGAAATCACGAACTTGAAGTTTCTTAAGTTATGGTTTTAGGGGTTTTGGGATGTGATTTTGAGATTTAGCATTGTTTTGGGTGTTCCGAAGGCTCGAGCGAGTCCGTATTATGATTTAGGACTTGTTGGTATATTTGGACGGGGGCTCAGGTGGGCCCAAGTGCCTTCCGGACACCCAACGGGGCTAAAAACCCGCTAGAACAACTGCTGGTGTGACCGCAGGTGCAGTTTCCCAGCCGCAGGTGCGGGACCGCTCCTGCGGTCCTTGCCTCGTAGGTGCGGAGGTTGCGCAGGTGCGGTTCCTTTTCCGCAGGAGCGGAACTGCAGGTGCGACCCCAGCATGCCTTGCCATTTTCCACAGGTGCGATCTATTCTCGCCGGTGCGGGACCGCAAGTGCGGTCCCAAGGCCGCAGGTGCGGAACCCCTGTAGGCCAGACTGTTTTAAATGCCAAAAACACGAGATTTCCTCATTCCCTTCATACAAAAACCCCATTAGAGACTTGTGATCTTGGGAAGGACACATCACGACCTAGCTACTGTTAAGGTAAGTTACTTTCTTCCTAATACCAGTTTCATGCATGAATAGTTAATGGGATTACCTACTAAATTAATGGAAAATCAAGAATTGGGTAGTAAATTTAGGGTTCTTGAGAAATTCGCACATTGTCCATTTAATTGTATGAATTCAAGTGGAAACTTCATATTTATGATCCTTAGACTATGGGTGAGTGATTCCTTCATGAATTTTTGGAATTCGAGCGTGCGGGCACAGGCGTCGAATTTTGGTATTTTTGGAAGAATGATAGGAAATGTATAACTAGGCTTATGAATTTGTTTATTGAGTAATTATTGATGTTAATAACTCAATTATGTCTAGATATTATCGATTCAGAGTTGGATTCGAGAGGAAAGGCTGTGATTGAGGCTTGACTTGCATTTTTGAGCCGAGGTAAGTGTTTGGCCTAACCTTAGCTTGAGGGATTAGGTATAGAGTCTTATTTGCTATGTATAGTTCATGTCCAACGTATAGGTGAGGTGACGAGTACCTATATGTTGCGGTTAAGCATGCCCGTGAGTCAATTGTGATGAATTGTATCGTGTTCTTGATATTCTCTATACTATTAATAATTGGCGATTAGAAGTGAAACATTAATGTTGTTTTAAGGGGGGAAATTATTGATTAATTGTTCAGTTGAGGCTCTTACTGTTGAAATTACACTTCTAAGAGAGTTTGGTTATAGCAGAGTCCCTTGCCGAGACGATAGATTTTTATTGAGTATTTTTGTACACTTGAGATATCTTATTGTTAGTTTCACATTATATTGTTTTTATATTATTTATCGCACGAGGGGACATGTCGTGCTGATTGTTTATTGTTTATCGCACGAGGGGACATGCTGTGCTGATTATTTATTGTTTATCGAACGAGGGGACATGCTATGCTGATTGTTTATTATTTATCGCACGAGGGGACATGTCGTGCTGATTGTTTATTGTTTATCGCACGAGGGGACATGCTGTGCTGATTATTTATTGTTTATCGAACGAGGGGACATGCTATGCTGATTGTTTATTATTTATCGCACGAGGGGACATGCCGTGCTGATTGTTTATTATTTATCGCATGAGGGGACATCCTGTGCTGATTGTTTATTATTTATCGCATGAGGGGACATGCCGTGTTGATTCTTTATTATTTATCGCACGAGGGGACATGCCGTGTTGATTGTTTATTATTTATCGCACGCGGGGGCATGTCGTGCCGATGTGTTATTGTTTGATGCACGAGGGGATATTCCGAGCATAGTGATTGGTGAGGTGTTGCACGAGGGGACATGTCGTGCCTCGTGTTGTTCATTATCTGTTCTGGGGCATTAAATTCCTGCTTTTACTATTGCATTTCAGTTGTTACCCTGTTCCACTAGGCTAGTATTTGTTGTCCCTCTTATCCCCATCCTGACTCTCCCTGTATCTGTTTATACTTGTTTATTTCCGTCGATATTTTCCTATTATTATATAAAATTGCACAGGTATGTATATTGTTGTCGGTCCTAGCCTCGTCACTACTTCGCTGAGGTTAGGCTCGGCACTTACTCAGTACATGTGGTCGGTTGTACTGATGCTACACCTGCACTTCTTTATGTTGTGCAGACTATGCAGCCGGACCCTGTGTGCACTGACGAAGGGAGCATTGCATCAGTTCATTCAGGATACATCGAGGTAGACCCGCAGAGTTCGTGGGCCTTGGCGTCAGCTTCTACACTTCTCTTTCAGTTCTATCTTATTTTATAGTTTCTAAGGCAGTCATATGTACTTATTTTCAGACCATTGTATTCAGTAATCTCATAGACATTTCGTGAGTATGTGACACCAGTTCTGGGATATGTATATGGGTTTTATTACGAAGTTGCTATATTGTTTTGAATTTAGTTAACCTTCATATTGTGACAATCGATGCCTTAGTTATTTTGTTTATTTTAGTTGTTAATGAGTTTACTTAGTTCGAACGTTGTCTTGTCTAGCATGTTCAACGTTATGCTCCATCACGGTCTGAAGGTGGGATTTCGGGTCCTAAGAAGTTGGTATCAGAGCACTAGGTTGCTTAGGTCTCACAACTCACGGACAAACTTGGTAGAGTCTGAGGGATCGATACGGAGACGTCTGTATTTATTCCTCAGAGGCTTCAAAGTTAGGAATAACTTCACATCTTTCATCCTCGGTTGTGCCAATTGAATTCTAAATACTAATTGAATCTCTAATTACTCTCTCGCAGATGGAAAGAACGCGTGCTTCCTTATCGACCGATCAGTAGCCCGATCCTTTTATTGAAGCTCTTACGAGGGGCCGAGGTCGTGCTAGAGGCCGAGGCAGAGCTAGAGCAGCAGCTCCAGTTGAGGACCCATAAGTAGACTCTGCCGGTGAGGTTCCTGCTCAGACAGTCCTAGTTGGACCAGCTCAGGTCCCAGAGGGGTTCATTGCTACCCCGGTGCTTCAAGACGCTCTAGTCCGCTTAGTGGGACTCATGGAGAGTGTGGCCCAGGACGGTTTTATTCCTACTGCACTAGCTGGTTCTCAGGCTGGGGAAGGGACCCAGACTGTCATACACACCCCTGAGCAGTTTGCCACTCAGTTTCAGGCTCTAGCACCTCAGACATCTGGAGTAGCTCAGCTGGGTATTGTGGCACCGGTAGCCAAGGGTGCAACTATGTCAGCAGATGCTCTATGGAGGCTAGATCGGTTCACCAAGTTATTCACTACGACATTCGCTGGTGCACCATCAGAGGATCCCTAGGATTATTTAGACAGCTGTTATGAGGTTCTTCGGAACAGAGGTGTTGTGGAGTCCAATGGAGTTGACTTTGCTACATTTCGTCTTTTGGGTTCCGCTAAGACTTGGTGGAGAGACTATTGCCTGACCAGACCAGGTGGGTTTGCACCATTGACTTGGGCTCATTTCTCCGAGCTATTCTTGGGGAAGTTCCTTCCCATTACTCAGGGAGAGGATCTTCGGAGGCAATTTGAGCGCCTCCAGCAATGATCTATGTCTGTCACTCAGTACGAGACCAGGTTCATCACTCTAGCCAGGCATGCTATTATGATACTCCCCACTGATCGGGAGAGGGTTCGGAGATTTATTGAGGGTCTGGCTCAGCCTATCAGACTTCAGATGTCCAGGGAGAGGGGTACTGATATCTCCTTTCAGGATGCAGTCGATATGGCAAGACGCATTGAGATGGTATTATCCCAGGGTGGTGGTCAGGGGTCTGACAAGAGACCTCGTCATTTCGGCCGTTTCAGTGGTGCCTCATCTGGAGGTAGATATTCCTTTGGCAGAGGTCATTCTCCTATGCCTTATCAGTCAGCACTCCAAGTATCCCGTAGTGCATCATTAGCTTCCATCAGTGCACCGCTGATTCCGAATCTTTAGAGTAGTCATTCTGGTCGTCTTCCAGGGTCAGTATTCTCAGCAGCCGAAGGCTTGCTACACTTGCGGTAGTATGGGGCATATTTCCAGGTTTTCCCTCGAGGTTTTGGTGGTTCCCAGTATTAGGGTTCCCGTGCCATGGTTTCCGCATCAGGTGCACCCCCGCCCCCTCAGCCAGCTAGGGGTGGTCGTGGTGCTAGATGTGGAGGTCAGACTCATAGAGGTGGAGGGCAGGTCATGAGAGGTACGGGTCAGCCCGTAGCAGGTAGACCTAGAGATGTGCAGGTTGGAGGGGCTCCACCCCGATGCTATGCTATTCCATCCAGGCCTGAGGCTGAAGCCTCTGACGCAGTTATCACAGGTACGATATCAGTTTGCAGTCGAGATGCTTCGGTATTATTCGATCCTAGTTCTACCTTCTCTTATGTGTCTTTATATTTTTCCCCTTATTGGAGCATGTCCCGTGATTCCCTGAGTGCTCCTGTATATGTGTCTACCCTAGTGGATGATTCTAGTGTGGTAGATCGACTCTACCGTGCTTGTTTAGTAGTTATTGGTGGTATGGAGACTCAGGTTGATCTTTTGCTTCTGGATATGGTGGACTTTGATGTTATATTGGGGATTGATTGGCTATCTCCCTATCATGCTATTCTGGACTGTCATGCCAAGACAGTGACCTTAGCCTTACCACGAGTACCTCGTTTGGAGTGGAAAGGGACTCCTAGTCATTCTTTTGGCAGAGTTATTTCTTATATGAATGCTCGATGTATGGCCGAGAAGGGTTGTTTGGCCTATGTTCGTGATTCTAGTGCTGAGGTTCCTTTTATGGAGTCTGTACCTGTGGTTCGTGAGTTCCTAGAGGTTTTCCCTGCTGACCTGCCGTGTATGCCACCCGACAGGGATATTGACTTTTGTATTGAGGTGGCTCAGGAAACTCAGCCCATTTCTATTCTGCCGCATCGTATGGCCCTGCCAGAGTTGAAGGAATTGAAGGAGCAGTTACAGGATTTGTTGGATAAAGGCTTTATTAGGCCTAGTATTTCTCCTTGGGGTGCTCCAGTGTTGTTCGTTAAGAAGAAAGATGGCTCAATGAGGATGTGTATTGACTACCGGCAGTTGAATAAGGTTACAATTAAGAAAAAGTATCCTTTGCCGAGGTTGATGATCTATTTGACCAGCTTCAGGATGCTTCAGTGTTTTCCAAGATAGACTTAAGATCTGGTTACCATCAGCTAAGGATTAGGGCGTCTGATGTACCTAAGACGGCCTTTCGTACTCGTTATGGGCATTATGAGTTCTTGGTGATGTCATTCAGATTGACAAATGCCCCCGCTGCTTTTATGGAGCTGATGAACCCAGTGTTCATGCCTTATTTGGACTCGTTCATTAATGTTTTCATTGATGACATATTGATATACCCTCGTAGCCGAGAGAAGCACAAGAAGCACCTTAGAGTCGTCCTCCAAACTCTGAGGGATAGGTAGTTGTATGCCAAATTTTCTAAGTGTGAGTTCTGGTTGAGTTTGGTGGCATTTCAGGGCCTTGTTGTGTCGGTAGAGGGTATTTAGTTGGATCCTAAGAAGATTTCAGCAGTCAGAGATTGGCCTAGGCCCACTTCAGCTACAGAGATACGGAGTTTCTTGGGCTTAACAGGTTATTATCGCCGATATGTTGAGGGCTTTTCATCTATCGCAGCCTCGATGACCAGGTTGACCCAGAAGTGTGCCCAGCTCAGGTGGTCGGATGAGTGTGATGCGAGCTTTCAGAAGATCAAGATGACCTTGACCACGACACCAGTGTTAGTTTTGCCCACAGGTTCAGGACCGTATACCGTGTATTGTGATGTGTCACGGGTTGGGCTTGGTGCAGTGTTGATGTAGGATGTCAAAGTTATAGCCTATGCTTCTCGTCAGTTGAAGATTCATGAGAAGAACTATCCAGTTCATGATCTGGAGCTTGCAGCTATTGTTCATGCATTGAAGATTTGGAGGCATTACTTGTATGGTGTGCCTTGTGAGGTGTTTACGGATCATAAGAGTTTACAGTATCTATTCAGGAAAAAGGGGTTGAACATGAGGTAGAGAAGGTGGTTAGAGTTACTGAAGGATTATTATATTACCATTCTTTATCATCCTGGGAAGGCCAATGTAGTGGCCGATGCTTTGATATGGAAGTCAGTCAGTATGGGCAGTCTAGCCTATTTATCAAGGGAGCGACCTCTTGCGTTGGATGTTCAGGCTTTAGCCAACCGCTTTGTGAGGTTGGAGGTTTCTGAGAGTGGCAGTGTGTTGGCCCATACCGTGGCCCGTTTTTTATTGTATGACCGTATTCGGGCCAGGCAGTATGATGATCGTCATTTATGTGTTCTTAGAGATACAGTCCGGCACGGAGGTGCCAAGCATATTACAGTTGATGATGAGGGAGTTGTGCGAATGCAGGGCCGTATTTGTGTACCTGATGTTGATGGTATTCGTGAGTTAATACTATAGGAGGCCCATAGTTCCCGGTATTCCATTTATCCGGGCGCCGCAAAGATATACCAGGACTTGCGACAACATTAGTGGTGGCGGAGGATGAAGAAGGATATTATAGCTTATGTAACTCGGTGCTTGAACTGTGAGCAGGTTAAGTACGAGCACCATAGACCCGGTTGTTTGATGCAGCAGATTCAGCTTCATGAGTGGAAGTGGGAGCGTGTCACCATGGACTTTGTAGTTAGACTCCCACGGACTCAGAGAATGTGTGATGCCGTTTGGGTTGTGGTGGATAGGCTGACCAAGTCAGCGCACTTCATTCCGGTATCAGTTTCATATTCAGTGGAGAAGTTGGCAAAGATATATATGAGAGAGTTTGTTCGATTGCATGGTGTTCCTTTATACATTATATCAGAGAGGGGTACTCAGTTTACCTCCCATTTCTGGAGACTATTTCAGCGACAGTTGGGTACGCAAATTGATTTGAGCACAACATTCCATCCTCAGACAGACGGTCAGTCCGAGCGGACTATTGAGATTTTGGAGGATATATTGCGGGCTTGTGTTATTGACTTTGGTGGTTCATGCGACCAGTTCTTGCATTTAGCTGAGTTTGCCTACAACAACAGCTATCAGTCGACCATTCAGTTGGCTCCGTATGAGGCATTGTATGGTAGACAATGTCGGTCTCCAGTTGGATGGTTTGAGCTAGGAGAGGCTAGATTTTTGGGTTCTGAGTTAGTCCAGGATGCCTTGGACAAGGTGAAGATTATTTAGGATAGACTTCATACAACTCCGTCCAGGCAGAAGAGTTATACGGATCGCAGAGTACGAGATTTGGCATTCATGATAGGAGACCGGGTATTTCTTCGAGTGTCGCCTATGAAGGGCGTGATGAGGTTCGGGAAGAAGGGCAAGTTGAGCCCTAGGTACATTGGTCCATTTGAGATATTGGATAAGGTAGGAGAGGTGGCCTACCGACTTGCCTTGCCACCGAGCGTACCAATCGTGCACCCGGTGTTTCATGTGTCTATGCTCCGAAGGTATATTGCGGATCCATCTCATGTATTTAATTTCAGCGGTGTCCAGTTGGACAAGGATTTGTCTTATGAGGAGGAGCCGGTAGCCATATTGGTTCGACAGGTTCGTCAGTTGAGGTCGAAGTGTTATCCTTCGGTTCGTGTTAAGTGGAGAGGTCAGCCTGTTGAGGCAGCAACCTGGGAGTCCGAGTCCGATATGCGAAGCCGATATCCCCATCTTTTCCCCGATTCAGGTACCTTTCTATGTCCGTTCGAGGACGAACGTTTGTTTTAGAGGTGGAGATTGTGATGACCCAAAAGGTCATCCTATGAAAATTTGATTATGACTGTGTTCCGAGGGCCCGAAAGCCTCTATTAATCTCACCTCGATGCAAGTGCGCAACCCGAGCGCGTAGCCATGAAGCCTTTATGTGGAAACTTGATAAAGAGTTGAATTTATGATAATTAATTGAATAAAGTTTACTTTGGTCAACATTTTTGGTAAACGGACCCGGACCCGTGGTTTGACGGTCCCGGAGGGTCCGTAGGGAAATATGGGACTTGGGCGTATGCCCGGAATCTAATTCCGAGGTCCCAAGTCCGAGACATGAATTTTTAAAGAAAATTGTTTTCTGAAAATAATAAAGGCTTATGAAAATGAACCTCGATGTGAAACCTGTGTTGCTGGGCCCGTAATATGGTATCGGAGCCCGGAACAGGTTCAATATGTGTTATTTGAGTTATTTGTGAAATTTGGTAAGGAACATACTTGATTTGACGTGTTTCAGATCAAAAATGGGAAATTGAGAGTTAATGAAGTTATAAGGATTTCCTTAAATTTGAGATTTGGTTTGGAGCGTGATTTTATGTTATCGAGGTCCGAATATGATTACGAGACCAGGCATAGTCTTGTTATGTAATTTATGACTTGTCTGCAAATTTTGATGTCATTCCGAGTTGTATAGGTCAGTCCGACGCATTTTTATAGAAATCAAGAACTTGAAGTTTCTTAAGTTATGGTTTTAGGGGTTTTGGGATGTGATTTTGAGATTTAGCATTGTTTTGGTTGTTACGAATGCTCGAGTGAGTCCGTATTATGATTTAGGACTTGTTGGTATATTTGGACGGGGGCTCGGGTGGGACCAGGTGCCTTCCGTACACCCAACGGGGCTAAACACCAACTAGAACAACTTCTGGTGCAATTATTGCTGCTGTGACCGCAGGTGCGGTTGCCCAGCCGTAGGTGCGGGACCGCTCTTGCGGTCCCAGCCTCGCAGGTGCGGAGGTTCCGCAGGTGCGGTCTCCAGCTCTGCAGGTGCGACCCCAGCATGCCTTGCCATTTTCCGCAAGTGCGATCATTTCTCGCTGGTGCGGTCCCAAGGCCGCAAATGCGGAACCTGTAGGCCAGACTGTTTTAAATGCCAAAAACACGGGATTTCTCATTCCCTTCATACCAAAAACCCCATTAGAGACTTGTGAGCTTGGGAGGGACACACCCCGACCTAGCTACTGTTAAGGTAAGTTAATTCCTTCCTAATACTAGTTTCATGCATGGATAGTTAATGGGATTACCTACTAAATTAATGGAAAATCAAGAATTGGGTAGTAAATTTAGGGTTCTTGATAAATTTGCGTATTGTCCGTTTAATGCTATGAATTCAAGTTGAAATTTCATATTTATGATCCTTAGACTATGGGTGAGTGATTCCTTTGAGAATTTTCAGGATTCGAGCGTGCGGGCCCGGGATCGAATTTTGGTATTTCTGGAAGAATGATAGGAAATGTATAACTAGGCTTTGGAATTGGTTTATTAAGTAATTATTGATGTTAATAACTCAACTATGTCTAGATATTATCGATTCGGAGTTGGATTCGAGAGGAAAGGTTGTGATTGAGGCTTGACTTGCATTTTGGAGCCGAGGTAAGTGTTTGGCCTAACCTTAGCTTGAGCGATTAGGTATAGAGTCTTATTTGCTATGTGTATTTCATGTCCAACGTATAGGTGAGGTGACGAGTACCTATATGTTGCGGTCAAGCATGCCCGTGAGTCAATTGTGATGAATTGTACCGTGTTCTTGATATTCTCTGTACTATGAATAATTGACGATTAGAAGTGATACATTGATGTTGTTTCATGACGTGGGAAATTATTGATTAATTATTCAGTTGAGGCTCTTATTGTTGAAATTACACTTCTGAGCGAGTTTGGTTATAGTTGAGTTCCTTGTCGGGACGATAGAATTCTATTGAGTATTTCTGTACACTTGAGATATCTTATTGTTAGTTTCACATTATATTGTTGTTTTTATATTATTTATCGCACGAGGGGACATGTCGTGCTAATTGTTTATTGTTTATCGCACGAGGGGTGATGCCGTGATGATTGTTTATTGTTTATCGCACGAGGGGACATGCCGTGGTGATTGTTTATTATTTATCGCATGAGCGGACATGCCGTGCTGATTGTTTATAATTTATCGCACGAGGGGACATGCCGTGCTGATTGTTTATTATTATCACACGAGGGGACATGCCGTGTTGATTGTTTATTATTTATCGCACGAGGGGACATGCAGTGTTGATTGTTTATTATTTATCGCACGAGGGAGAATGTCGTGCCGATGTGTTATTGTTTGATGCACGATGGGACATTCCGTGTCGAGTGATTGGTGAGGTGATGCATGAGGGGACATGATGTGCCTCGTGTTGTTCATTATCTGTTCTGGGGCATTAAATTCCTGCATTTACTGTTGCATTTCAGTTGTTACCCTGCTCCACTATGCTAGTATTTGTTTCCCCTCTTATCCCCAGCATGACTCTCTCTGTATCTGTTTATACTTGTTTATTTTCGTCGATATTTTCCTATTATTATATAGAATTGCACAGGTATGTATATTGTTGTCGGTCCTAGCCTCGTCACTACTTCGCCGANGTTGCCATTTTTCCTGCTATTATATGAATTGCACAGGTATGTATATTGTTGTCGGTCCTAGCCTCGTCACTACTTCGCCGAGGTTAGGTTCGGCACTTACTCAGTACATGGGGTCGGTTGTACTGATGCTACACCTGCACTTCTTTATGTTGTGCAGACTACGCAGCCGGACACGGTGGGCACTAACGGAGGGAGCATTCCATTAGTTCATTCAGGAGACATCGAGGTAGACCCGCAGACGTTCGTGGGCCTTGGCATTACCTTCTACCCTTTTGATTCAGTACTGTCTTATTTTATAGTTTCAAAGACAGTCATATGTAATTATTTTCAGACCATTGTATTCAGTAATCTCATAGACAGTTCGTGAGTATGTGACACCAGTTCTGGGATATGTATATGGGTTTTATTACAAAGTTGCTATATTATTTTGAATTTAGTTAACCTTAATATTGTGACCATCGATGCCTTAGTTATCTTGTTTATTTTAGTTGTTAATGAGTTTACTTAGTTCAAATGTTTGTTTGTCTAGCGGGTTCAACGTTAGGCGCCACCACGGTTTGAAGGTGGGATTTCGGGTCGTGACAAATCCCTATGAGATCCCTCTGAAATATGATGCACTGGAGATGGCTCTTCCACACTGCACTTTCTCAGTTCTGGTTATGAAATCTGGGTGTGAAAACTTCCCGGGATCCTTGAGGTCCTTAGGGAACTAGACACACCCATACATGAGAAAAGCTATGAAACACTCTGGAATTTAAGGCTATGAAATCTGGGCCTGCTTCAGGCTCCCTATAGTATAACTTATTCTTTTCCTTTATCTATTTATGTAATTCATTCAGCTGGTCCGTAATAATTATTGTAAACGAATATTAGGGATGGATAGAGAAATAGGGAGGGTAGCTATATATTTCTATCATTATCATTTGGGTAGAAAGAATGTTATAGGATTTACCTTATTTATGCTTGCATTAGAATCTCTGCCTTAGGACCAATACATTCAAATCATGTCATGCACTAGATATCATGTTCTTAGGTTTCACGTATACTGCTTCAACATCTCATTTGACACTAATGCATGTTTATCACTTAGAAATCCTGCTCCTGGGTTAATAAACAACATCAACATAAAAGCTGTTACTCCTGCACATCCTGACATCACGTCTTAACAATTCTATAACTCTTTTGCATTTAGAGATTATGCTTTAAGAATTCTGTTAATTTAAAGATCATTATCATAAAAGTTGTCGTTTCTGTGCATTTAGATATCATGTACTCTAATTGTATTTGATTAATCACGCCTAGTTTAAACTACTGATTCATAAAAGAGGTATAAAACAACTTCACATTTGATTGCCCTGTTTTAAATAAAACTGGTAATAATCCCTGTATTCTCAGACTTACAACACCTAGAACAACATGCTTTTAGGTAAAACAACTCTTGAACTGTTAATGATTCTGCAACTACAATGCATGATCCCACGCCTAGCAAGTCTTAGGTAACTAATCTGTGTAAAAATTAGAGAACTGTTTTCATTTGTGTTTAATGCTTAACAACTTACAGGATTAAAATCAGCAGGCAGACTGATAAGGACCTTACTGGCAAGTTTATAAAAAACAAAGTTTCATATTTTATGTGCACTGACATCCACTTAGATATCTTGTTTAGGTCTTTTCTCTAATAAAAACGGCCTCTTGTTGTGCTTGAGATGTGCTGCTTATGTGCATTATGTGTGGAGGTAAACCTGGGCCTATTAACTGCCTCTTTCTGCATTTATCTGTCAAGTCCTATGTGTTCTTGCCTGTCGCTTAAAAATTTTCGCCTTTTAAAAACCATAGGGGTTTGTCTAGAACTTCCTATACTTAGAGGTCCTAAACTCCTCTAAGGCCATTAAGAAGGAACGGGTAACAACACGCATAGAGGTCGCTAAATAAACTCGCTTAATAACCGCTAAGTGGTGGGGGTAAAGGGTAGATATGGATATGATGACCGGTGCTCTAATGCCATGTGTAGCCCCTCACTGAGGAGTGATTACCGGGCATTGCATCGATGTGATCCTATAGGATAAATAACTTAGGACCCCCTATCCCTTACACATGTATGTCTAGGCCATAAATCTTTTAAACCTTATTACATATGTGTGCTTAGACTACGAATCTTTCCAAACCACTATTTGTTTACTTGTTTATATATGACCACCTATTTGCTACTTGATTAAATTCACAAAGTTTGTTTGGTCAGGAACCACAGTTGGGGACTTTGAGGGGTGCCTAACACCTTCCCCTTGGAATAATTTCAAGCCCTTACCTAATCTCTTGTTATCCAATCAATGTTATAATGACCCTTAATAGGTGCCCTAACGCACCCACCTTAATTCGTTAAGGGCGACTCTTCAAATATTTACATCCCTTATCCCAAAAGGAAATGAGTTATCCCAATAATGTAATAAACCCTGACTGATCTGAAAGGAGAGGAAAAAGAGGGCGCGACAGCATGGCGACTCTGCTATGAATTCTAGGCTTTTACCATTTCAAACTGCTTTGTGAATTTGTCTTTACTTTGCTAATATCTACACCCTTTCCCTCTTCCATTATGTGCAATTTAATTGTTTATCTCTTTCAAGTATTTTATTCTTTCCCAAAAACACAACTGACATGTTTCTTTGTTTCCTTTGTAACTGCTTTAAATTATAACTGTTATATTTACCGCTTTCATAAACGTGCAAATACATCAAAACATGATTTTATTGCTTATTTATTGTTGCATAATCATTCTCAACATCATATTCCTCTCGTGCCTATACAAATCCTATAGCAACGTTTGATGAGTGGTTGCGCTCTTCCTATTTATATCACCTTTTAAACTCGGAAAGGCTTATTTGCGGTAAAACTGGTCGATCGGCGGTGTAATCAATGGTTCCGTGCCTTCCCCCTTGAGTTGTCCGCTCAACGGTACACATCATGGTCAAACCTAGCCGAGTTAATGTGTCGTGCACACAATAACCCTTTAAGACAGCCTTATCCAAAGTCCACCAGGATTTTCATAATCCCAACGGACGCAATCACGTTCTGTGCATTTATTTGGAGAACTAAATACTTGTATGCTAATCATAAGTGTATAAATAGTCATGTCTGGCGGGGGTAAGGGCCTAACTATTTTTGTCTTGCAGAGATATGAGGCGCGAGGTCCCCAGATTCGCTATGGTCAGTAATATCCCTCCAATGCTCCTGAACTGGTGGGAGGATCTTCACTCTAGTGACAAGAAACATGTGCAGAAATACCTGGGCGATTTACCATCCCTCCTAGACATCTAACCCAATAACATGCTAATTGAAGCCGCCACCTTATTTTGTGATAGAGAAAGAGCTGTATTACGCTTTAGGAATATCGAGATGACACCGCTTCCAGAAGAGATAGGAGGACTAGCTGGGTTACTTTGGGAAACCCCTGGGTTGTTGCTGCTTGGGAACCGCACAGGCAAAGGTTTTCTGAAAATGATGGGTTTAAAGAAGAACGCTGAATTAGAGTGTTTGAAATAGTCATACATACCCTTCGAGTACTTGTATGAAAGGTACGGTCACAACAAATCATACCGTACCTATCACGATGAGTTTTCCATCACGTCTTTGGGTCATATCCACCGCAGGGTATTCGTATTCATCGTTTGCTTCCTAGGATTGATTTTGTTTCCAACAAAGAAGTAAAGGGTTCACACTAGGTTAGCCATGGTAACCAAAGCCTTGATGGAAGGGATTGATGGGCAAGCCTTCAGCATTTTCCCCATGATCATATCTGACATTTACCAAGCCCTGAAACATTGTAAAAGAGGAGCTAAGCATTTCGAAGGTTGCAATCTGTTACTACAACAGTGTCTCTTAGAACATCTCCAAAAGGGCCGATACTACCAAGAACTTCCGCGAAGAGCCTGGAACGACCATATTGTATTCCATCACCCTAAGCGGATGACATATATTCCATACAGATTTGCTCAGCCAGAGACTGCCAAGGAGTGGGTAGAATTCTTTGATAACCTAATTGAGAAACATGTATAGTGGATGTTTGAGTGGTTCCCAACAGATGAATTCATCATCAGGTCCAGGGATGCACCACACATGGTACTAATTGGGTTGAGAGGTATACATCCTTACATTCCTCTCCGAGTCATGAGACAAGCAGGCAGAAAGCAAGTTGTGCCAAGCGTTGACAAGATGCGCTATTTCTGAGTTGTCTTCCAGGATGATGATGTTCCCTACAAGTGTCAAACCCAACACATGTGGCACTGCAAAATCATCTTGGAAAAGGATACTATTGAACCAGACAGATACCATGATGGGTGTGCACCTCTCTATCCGTCATAGTTGGAAGACGACTTACATGGGGTGGTGAGGCTAGGAATTAGCCGAGGTAACATGATCATAGACGAAGATGTTGAGACTCAGGTCAAGTATAACCGATTGCGCAAAAGGGACCATGATTCAGAAAATGAGCATCGGGAGATACATGAAGCAACAAAAGGTTGATCGAAGAATGGAGGGACATGGCTATCCGTTCCAACAAGAAGCTGGAATACTTGGAGCGAGGCATAGTAGAGCTGGAAGGCAAGATCATCAAGAGGGTCGAAGACTGTCAGAAGGCCGAGGGAAATGAAGGAGGACACATGGCCAGAGCATACCTGCTACTGGAACTGCGCGAGCTAGGGAATTTGTTCGATGGGATCAAGGATGCCGAATCTGGGGAAGGTCCTTCTCGGACCATGTAGGATAGGTCTTCCTTTTTGTTTTCATCGATGTAATAAGGCCATGTCCCATTGGTGACTTTATTTCCGGCATTTTATATTAGTGTCGTTTTAGATTCGTCTGTTTTACATTAATGAAATGAGGCATTTTGGGCATCTAAGTTCTCCAAATTAACTTGTTGCTAGGCCAACCTCGGGCACAAGGAGGCTCCCAAATTAGGACATGCATTTATATTCCTGCAATACGTGTTTAAATATTGCAATATTTTTCTCATGATCCTCACTGACTTGGCTACCTTTTGTTTTTGTTTTATTTTTATTTTCTTTTGATTATTCCCTTTCCCCAAAAGTTGGTTGGTGCATTCTGGCATCATCATCATACCACACAAGATCCAGGGGCCCTCCACCTTCTCCTCTTTCTAGTCCACCTAAGGGCAAAAGCAAAGGCAAAATGGAAGATTTGAGTAACATCAGAAAGGAAAACACAATGCCAGCTGAACAAATAGATGATCCTGACAATCAAGGCACTCAGGTTCATAATGGCGCTATGTCGCAACTCGAGCAAAGGTTGTTGAAGCTCTAAGGGGAGCTCGAGCATGTCCGGAATTTGGCAAATCTATCCTTCTCACTTAGTGTTCAAGATGTAAATCATCCAAACACTCAAAATCCCATACATCCTTAGAATGCCCACAACAAACAGAACCATCCCACAATTCACCATCATACAATTCCACCGAAAAATAAAACTATTCCGCCATAACGCCAACACAACATTTGCCACACTCCGAGAAATACCCTGCTGATCAACCATGAACCACAAAACTCCACAAATGACCACCTCTATACCAAGGCACCAAACCATTATAACAACCCCATTTACTCGGGGACTCTACCTCACTCCACCAACCCCGTTTCTTACACACTTGAATCATGTGAGAAGGATATGCTTATCAAGAATTTGGCCGAGGAACTCAAGACACTGACCAGCCGAGTTCAAGGTCTTAAGGGAAGTAAGGGAGTTGAATGATTGAACTATCAAAATCTCTGCATACAACCGGATATTGAACTACCTGAGAACTACAAACCTCCTAAGTTCGAGATGTTTGACGGCACAGGTGATCCCAAAGTCCATATAAGAACCTACTGTGATAAATTGGTTAGAGTAGGAAGAGACGAGAAGATTCACATGAAATTGTTAATGAGGAGCCTCACAGGAGATGCTTTGTATTGTTACATCAGCCAAAAACCTAAGAAGTGGTCCAATTGGGTGAACATGGCATCAGACTTCATGGACCGGTTCAGGTTCAATACAGGAAATGCACTAGACGTGTTCTACATCCAGAACCTTAAGAAGAAGCCCAATGAAACTTTTCGTGAGTATGCCACTCGCTGGAGGTCTAAAGAAGCTAAGGTCAGGCCTGCCGTAGAGGAATAACAAATGAACAAATTCTTCATCAGAGCACAGGACCCGCAATATTATGAGAGGTTGATGGTGATTGAAAACCACAAATTCTCTGACATTATCAAGCTAGGTGAGAGAATTAAATAAGGGATTAAAAGTGGAATGACTACCAATTTCGAAGAACTACAAGCGACTAATAAAGCCTTCCTGTCTGGTGGTATATCCATAAAGAAAGATACAGGAACGATAATGGTTGCAAAGGGACCCAAATCCCCGTTGGTATACCAAACTTCCCCACTCACATACCAAGCACCCCTACTTCAATACCAGCCAGCACCTCCGCCAACATATAAACCGTCACCCCTACCTGCTTATCAACCCATGTCTACAAGATATTCCCAACCATCCACTGTTTATCATACATACAACTCTAAACCCTCTCACTTCCAGACACGCGTCGCTCGCAAACATTTTCCAAGACCTCGACCCGATTTTGACCGCAGGCCAGCCAAACAATATACTGCCTCCTATTGACTAGCTGTATGAAAGATTCAAAGTTGCTGGTTATGTTACTCTTATCCCTGCTGTAGCCCCTGCAAATCCATCCCAGTGGGTCAATCCAAATAAAACCTGTGAATACCATTCCGGCATGAAGGGGCACACAATTGATGAATGATGCTCACTGAAAGATAAGATCCAGCCTCTAATTGATAATAAGGTCATCCAGCCAAAGAAATCTACTCCCAATGTCCGCAACAATCTGTTCCCAGACCATAGGGGTGGAGGCATCAACATGATAGAAATAGAGAAGGAATGGGACCTAGAGTGGTCGATCAGATTTATCAAAAAAGGTGATGACCCAAAGAACAGCGGTCACCCTTAATCCCATCATAGTCCAGATTCAGCCGTCAGGAGATGTTGAGGTAGCTGCGTCTGTCCCATTCAAGTTTGAAAAGGCACCACCTGCAAATGCACCTGTGTCGTTTGAGGTTAAAGTAATGCCACCTGCCACGACACCTGTCCCATTTGAAGTAAATGTAGCCGCACCAATTACTGTGACAGTTTCAACCCCGCCACTTTTCAACACTATTGTTTTACCTTGGGACTACGTGGCTGAAGCGAGAAGGAAAGGTAAGATCAAGATACAAGAAGCTTGTGCTGCACAGGGGATGACCAGGAACGGTAGGGTCTATACACCCGAACACTTGGCAGAGTCTAGAAAAGGTGCTTCCAACAGGACTCCCATCATTGAAACAGAACCAGATGGATCTTTGGAGGAAGGTACAAGCCAAAGAAATTTAAGTCATATATCAGCTGATCAAAACACCCGTCTAAATATCCATCATGTCATTGCTATAGAGCTCGAAAGTGCACATGAATGCTTTGATGAAAGTGTTGAATAAAGCATATATGCCCAATAACATCACTAGTGGAGAAATGGCCAACATGGTAGGATAGGTGCTGGAAAGTCATAATAGCACTTTCCACGAGGGCGAGTTGCCACCTGAAGGGTTAAGTCACAACAAGGTATTGCACATCACTATGCAATGTGAATATTATTTCATTACCAGGGTTCAAATCGACGGAGGATCCAGCCTCAAAATTTGCCATTGACAACACTTAAAAGATTATGCAAAGGTTTGTATGAGATAAATGAAGGGTCCGTGAATGTGAAGACTTTCGACGGCTCTTAGAGGGCCACCATTCGAGAAATAAATCTTTGTCTACAGATGAGACCTACATGGTTCGAGGTTAAGTTTCAGGTGATAGATGTATCCGCGTCATATAATCTATTATTGGGACGACAATGGATACATGTCGCCGAGGCTGTGGCATCAACATTGCATCAGGCGGTGAAATTCGAATGGAACCACCAGGAAGTAATCATCCATGGAGATGGAAGCAACCCTATCTATAGTCGCCAGACCATCCCGGTGGTTGAAGGTAGAAGAAGGCTGGGTGGAGAAACCTACCACCACATCGAACGGGTCAACGCAATAGACAAGGACAAGTCGTGGGATAGTAAGATCGAAAGCATATTTAACTGGAGCGGGTACGAGCCTGGCAAAGGACTCTACAAGAATCTTCAGGGGATTTCCAAACTAATACAGCTGAAGCGCCATGGCACCACTTTTGGGATGGGATACAAATACACTTGGCAGGAGTACAAAGACTGGTCGCCACCATGGCGCGTTCCTTACAATCCATTGGAACAACCTCTACCACATTTGGAGCAGACCTTCCTGCAAACTGACATCATGTGGGGGTCAGATGAAGAAGAAACTCTAGCAGCCTTGAAGGATTTATTCCTGGAAAATGAAGACATGGATTGTTGTGTTATTGTTGAGGAGGAGGAAGAGTAAGGCCCTACCATCAAAGCTGCGAGCAAGGGTTCGTTCCTCTAGAATTGGACTGTCAGACCATCTAGGGCCCGACGAGTCCCGGGGTAGCAAGGCTGAACAAGCATTAGTTATTTCATTTTTGCTAATGATTTCCTTTTCGCATTTCTGTTTTCCAATAAAATCCTCAATGTTCCCAAAACGTTTTCTTAAATTATCAAAATAACTTTTACGTTTCAACGAATCAGTATTTATTTATTACCGTTTTTCTCTCATTACTTTTATCTATACCCCAAATCGAGGTATTTATGGCTAACTCTAATCTTCATAGAATAAAACTGTTGGCGCTAAAATATGCGGTATGAGTTCCTTTGTTTGATTCTCTAAAGAGTAAATGGGTTTTATGTGTTAAGTGGAGAAATTCTTGCTTTTATGCTATCCTATGTTTTTACCATGTCGTTATGCTATTTTTGTAACGACTCAGCCGGTCGTTTTGCGTATTAGGATCCGTATCCCTTAAATGAAACCTTCCATAGCGGCTATTCGTGCTTTATGACTTGCGAGGACGGGTAGCTGTTTAGAGTACTTTAGGAGCACTTGGTTCCTTAAGGTTGGCCTATTTGGCCAAGTTTTACTTCGGTCAACATTTTGAGCAAACGACCTCGGAATCGAGTTGTGACAGATCCAGTAGCTTCGTATGATGATTTCGGACTTAGGGGTATGTTCGAAACGGGTTTTCGATGACCCGGGAGCATTTCAGCGCCCGTAGTGGAAATCAGGATTTACTTAAGTTTGAAATTTGAGTTGGAATGTGATTTCATTATATCGGGTCCGAACGGGATTCCGAGACCGGGAATAGTTCTGTTATGTCATTTATGACTTGTCTGCCATATTTGAAGTCATTCCGAGTAGTATAGGCCCGTTCGATGAATTGAAGTGAGTTCTAGAATTTTAAGTTCTTAAGTTTTGATTCAATTTGGTTTTGGGGTTGAATTCTGAGTTTCGTTATTGTTTTTCATGTCTCGAGAGTTTGAGCGAGTCCATATCATGAGTACAAACTTGTTGAAATATTTGGACGGGGTCGCGAGGGGCTCGGGTGAGTTTCGGACCCCTCGGAGTTAATTCCAAAACACCAGAATTTTTCTGTCTGGTTTTCTTCAGTGCATTTGCAGGTGCAAGGCTGCGATAGCACAAGATGATTGGAACAGGGGTGGAAAATGACCTGTGCGATCGCCCAGGTCTATCCACGATCGCACAGGTTAAGTTTTTGGGCTGGCCCGGATTAGTTCTCTACGATCGCAGCCCCTACCCCCGCGATCACACAATCCTGTTTCCCCTACTCTCTACGATCGCCAGCCTATAGCTGCGATCGTAGAGTGCTCTTGAGGGCCCTGGGCAGTTGGCCTGTGCGAACGCACTGCCCCAGCTGCGATCGCACAGTATAAGCAGCTGGGCAGTGTGATTTTAATACGTGATTTGGTATTATTTCACCATTTCCATCTTCTTCCCCAAGCTTCATGAGAGCTTTCAAGAGGAGCCTTCCACCCAGTGTTTGAGGTAAGTAAAATTCTCCCTAACACCTCGTTCTAAACATCAATTCCTAGGTATTCTTCCTTCTAAATTATCAAATTCATGAAATTGGGTAGTAATTTAGGGCTTTTGGGAAATTTGTGAATTATCCGTTTAAAGCAGCGAATTTAAGTATGAATTACATTATGATCCTTAGGATACGGGTGAGTGATCCCTTCGAGAATTCTCAAAATCCGAACATGCGGGCCCCGGGTTTAGATTCCAAAATCCTTCAAGAATGCCTAATTTTGGGTTTATTGGTTAATTCTTCTTCTTTGAACTTAAATTGATTCAATTCGCTGTATTTGGCTAGTTGGGATCCGTCGAGGGTAGATTTCGGAGATTCAGGCGCATCCTTGATCCGATGGGGTAATTTCGTCACGAGGTGAGTCTCCTTTTCAACCTAGTAAGGGGGAAATGTCCCTATAGGTTCCTTTTTTGTTAAGAATACATGTTGTGGGGACCGCGTACGTACCAAGTGACTAGAGTCCGTACGTGGCGACTATATTGCTATGTCGGGTAGCTTTAGGACTCACGGGCATGCCTTTATGTGCCTTATTTGTACTTTCTATGTAATGTAAGTTGTGATTGTTGTTGAGATGACATGGAAAGGTGAAATATTATGAATTCAATCCCAGTTGGCTACAGTGGTATTGGCATGGTCCTGTTGATTTCACTATTGAGTCGGTACACGTATAAACCTATACATATAAATATGCACTTAATCGAGTCAGCACACGAGTCGCAGGTAAGATTCACGATCGTGGGTAGCTTATCATTATCAAGTCAGCACAAGAGTCGCAGGTAATATTCACGATCGTGGGGAGCTTATCATTATCGAGTCAGCACACGAGTTGTAGGTAAGATTCGCGATCGTGGGGAGCTTATCATTATCGAGTCAGCACCCGAGTCGCAGGTAAGATTCGCGATCGTGGGGAGCTTATCATTATCAAGTCAGCACAGGAGTCGCACGTAAGATTCGCGATAGTGGGGAGCTTATTATTATCGAGTCAGCACACGAGTCGCAGGTATGATTCGCGATTGTGGGTAGCTTATGACCTCAGTCCTTATGACCACCCTTATTACTCCGGTCGGTTGTCTTGTTCTGGTATTGTATTATCACTTGAGTCTGAGTCACTTATAGTGGGATTGACAGGTATTGTGTAAACGGAGGATTTGGCACTTGCAGTTCATTTTCAGTTGTTACTTGGATTACATTATTTTCTCATGTACTTGTTGATTTCTGCTTCACATGCCTACTACTTTAGCCATATCTCTTTTTATATTATATTGTTGGACCTTAGTGAGTATCTAGTCGACCTCTCGTCACTACTCCTTCGAGTTTAGACGGGATACTCACTGGGTACATATTTATTTATTTACTCATGCTGCACTTCTTCTTCTTCTGTACTTGATTGTACAGGTCCGGAGGCTGGTACATCTGATTATCAGGCCGGTGCTTGATAGTGATTTGTGTAATCAGACTTCACGGTGAGCAGCTCTCCCTGGCGACCTTCTAGCAGCACCCTGAAGTTCCTTTTGTCATTTTCCCCGTCTATTTCATTCAGACTGTGGATTTGTATATATATGTATCTTGTATATTCCGATCGTTGCCCGTGACCCCCGTGACACTAGTTCCTGGCACACACATAGCGTATATTTTGGGTTTTTGGGCTGGATATATTATATAGACATGCTTATCGTTTGGTTCACGTATTTATGGTTTTACTTCATATCGCAGGTTATTATCATATTCTTATCTGATAAAATTTTTTTAAATGTTGGACTGTTAGGCAACTCGGGAAGGTAACTCATAGGGTCATTCATGTTGGCTGGCCTAACCCCGCTATTGGGCGCCATCGCGACCTGAAATAGGATTTGGGTCGTGACAATTTGAAAGTATGAATTGTGATCACTATGTTCTTTCTTTTACTATGTGAACGGCTCCTCTTATGTGATGGTTTTAGCTAATGTGAAAGGTGAGTTTATGATATGGTTGAAGAGAGGAATGTAACGAAAAGGGGTTAAATATGCCCAAGTGCCAAGAACTATATAATGAATTATGAGAAGAGATGTGAACTGAAGGATTAAGTTGATGTGGTATGTCCCATAGTAATGATGGCTTAGCCGATCGGGCCGGGATTGGGCTCCATGTTGTACATATGCTGGTAATCGCATCGAAATTATGATATTGGTTATGTCTCACTCTCTCAAGTGAGATGGCTTAGACGGTCGGGCCGAGACCGAACTACGTGTGATAACATCACAGTGGTGATTATGAAACTATGATGCTGTAATGTCTCACTTGGGATGGCCGAGCCGGTCGGGCTGAGACCGGAATCTGTGTGAGAACGACACGGTGGTACATTAAAATTGTGGCACTTGTCTTTAAAGAACTACTATCAAAAAGATGGGAAAACGGGATCAGAAAACAGAGTGACTCTTGTTTGTGTTTCCCCTATTTCCGTGGATTGTTATTTGAGGTCTCTAATTGTATTACTACATGTTCGACGTTTATTCTATCTAGAGTAGAGTTTGTTCATACATACTAGTACTATTCATTGGTACTAACTTCCCTTTTTCCAGGGGAGCTACATCATTTTATGGATGTAGGTGGCTCTGTAGCTGGTAGCGTCGTGCGTCGATAATGGTGCCCTCTGTTAATGCCCAATTTTTCCTCAACTTATTTTCAAACTTGCATATATACCTCAAAATCACTTTTCATAATAATTGGCATTTTCCCATAATTTTACCAATTTATATTCCTATTTATTTAGTGTTTTATATTCAATAGTTATTCATAAATCGCATTACAAATTATTTCAAATTATTTCTTAGCTCGATATACCATTCTAGTCCTGTCAGGATTAATTCTTTCATAAATTAGCCAATTTTGGCATTATTTAATTATAATTACAGCAATTTGACAATTATAGCCTAATCGTATATTTTATACCATTTTAATCACTGATTAGCCGTTTTATATTTTTTATATTAGCTAATTACCCTAATTGTATTTATTTAACCTCAATTTCATTTCTATCAATTATTAGCTATTTTATTAATTATTTATCTATTTTAATTAGGTATTTAATGTTTTAGCCATTTATTTAAATCCTAGCCATTTTTAAAACCTAACCCACCTGACCCTTTAACCCATTATCTACCCAGCCCAAAACCCATTCCTTACCCGGCCCAACCACAAGACAATCTGAGTCGTTGATCAAATTAGATCAACGACCCAGATATTTGTTACCATAATTAAACCCCAACTACCCCCCGTCCGACCACTCATTTCCCATCTCTCATTCTCTCTCTATTCCTCTCTAGTTCTCTCTGGTTCTCTCTATAACCTTCCCCTTTCTTCCCTCTTCTGACAAAGCTTGTTCATCTTCTCCGGCTGGTTCCCTCGCAGGAAACTATGGCTTCCCATCATCTCCTGGTTATTTGTCCTTCTTACACCAGTTTGATGGCACCCTAAGGCCCTTAAGCGAACATAGAGCAGTTCACTCACCTCTCATGGTCCCTCATGCCACTTTCCGGCCATCTCCGGCCATTTGAGTACATGTTTGCATATGTGCTTTATGATTCTCTGAAGTTTTTACCCTATGATGTTCATATATGTTTCTTACCTTCTTACTCTCTCTACGTGCCTCCATGTTTACCCTATAATACACATGAATCCTTAGCTTGTATTCTTTTACTCTACTGAGATTGCTAGGGTTTCAGAGTTCTTGAACATTGTCTACTTAATTCGTGTTATTTTTCCTTAGCTGATACTGGCCTTATTTGAATCCTTGATTCCCTCAGATTAGTATCCTTTGAAATCCCTTAAGGTGATACACTACTGATATTGACCCATGAGTTATTCGCTTGCCTTATTTGATTAATTCTACTGTTTAATCGATTTTAACTAGGATTTTCTGAAACTAGACCAATTGTTTATTCTGTATACTGAGATTTTTTCCTGTGTGGTATTTCAATTATATGAGATACTTTCCTTAGTTAAGAATGAATCCTTGTGATTTTAGTCCCATCCGTGATTCTTTGACTAACTTTCAGAATTGACTTATGCTTTTTACCATATAAATGCACTCACTATATATTTTCCTTGCTTGAGATACTATGTACTTGACCTTATTACATGCCACATTTTTTACTACTCCTATTATGATATAAACAACTTTCTAAGTGATTCTTTCCTTATTTTGATACAATTTACACCCGTTAGAATCATGACTCCTTGATTGAATAGAGTCCAGACCTCTGATTGCTTTTAATTGGTACTATTTCTATAATTATGTTACTTTGTACTCGTTTTAAGAACTATATATACAGTCTACTCATTTATCACACAGACACAGACATAGATGCAAAAACTGATTTGTGCACTCATTTCACAACAAAAGAGTTTCATACTCTCTTCACTCTCTCTTCTATGCTATTTGCTATTACTTTAAGTGAGCCGGCTATAAGCCATGACTGACTACTGTGCATCTCCTATCTCTGCTTGCATTATTGTTTTCTTTATTATACTGGTATGTTCTGATTTAAGCTTCAGTGATTAAACCAATATGTTTCTATTAATAGTTCAGTTCCTTGTATTTCTTATATGTTTCTACTTGTGGTTCTGTTGTTCAACATGCACATAGAATTCTGAATCTCTTTTACATGTCTATTTTCACTTTACTTTGAATGATCAATGTGTCTCTTTGCACTCAGCCTCTATTCTTTATATGCATCTACATGCCTATGATCAATATGTTAAATTCAATCACGATGTTAGTGTTTTTGTTGATATGTTGCTCTAATTTGACACTTAGTCATATCCCTGACTTCCCTTAAACCCTTAGAAACCCTTTGATTATGTGTATATGTGTAAAGCCGCCTGCTTCACAGGCTGTGTATTTGTCCCTCAAACCTCTCCCTTTGTTTGTGATTGCCGGACCACCCTGGGTCCTTTATGTGATGCTGGTTTTGTTTTGAGTTGGTAAACCTTTTCGTCAATTAACCCTTTGTTCTGAAAAGGCTGATCTTTACTAAAGTCCTTCCTCTCTTAAAATGTTTTTTCAACACTGTTTTACTTAAACTTCCTAAACTTTGAGCACACCTCACTCTACTCCTAGTTTCTTAAGTTCAGCCCCCTTCGTGTGAGCACTGCTTTAGAGATCCTTTAAGTACCCACTGAACTCTGACACACAAGGCTGGCACTCCCACACTGCACTTACCCCCTCTTGGCTAGGGTACCTGGGTGTGAGCACTGCCTGGGATCCTCCGAGGTCCTTAAGAACTTTGACACACTCGGATTTTAAAAGGTTATGGCATATGGAATTAAGGACCTGGAGACTTGGGCCTATTGGTAGGCTCCCTATAGTGTAACTTCTTAATTTTCTTATTTACTTATGTAATTCGTGCAACACTGGTCTGTAATAACTGATTGTAAAAATGATTCTGGGGTTGGATACTGAACTGGGTGGGGCATAAATACTTAGTATAGGCACGGGTAGAGATCATTCCTATAGGATTTACTTTCCTTATGTGTGCAATAGTAACCATGTCTGGAACTATAAGCATGCCATACATATCATGTTGCCCAACTTTACTGCACTCATCATTTCATTACATGTAGAAATCCTGCTTTTCTAGGATAAATGATAACATTAACAACCATCAATCTTGCATTAGAAATCATGTTCCTTAGGATATCGTTTTCAGCATGTACAAGTCATTCATGCCAAATTCATGTGTTAGAACATACTTTGCATCACTGTATACATTGCTACGAACACCTAGAAAATCATGTATTAGGCTCAACAAACTAACAAATAATTGGTTATCTGTGAAACTGCTGCATTCTGCTTTAAATCAAATGTGTTAATAAATATATCCTTCTAAAAGACGTTCTGACGCTGAAACGCTCATGTATTTAGAACATCATGTATAGGTCTTGCATCATCCTGCACCTTGTTTGCATTAGATACCATACCATTTTAGGATTGCATTCATATTCTCTAAACACCCATCCCTTAGCATGGTTAAAGATTCAAACAGACTTATCCCTGCTTAACAACTATTTTCTAAAATCTGGACACTTAGAACAGTATAACTGAAGCAGGTTTTGGTACACCTAGGTAAGCCTTAGGTATTAAACTTGTTAAAACTTAAATTAGATCTCTTTATGCATACTGTTTGGCTAATAACAGGTTAAAATTAGTATTCAGAAACTGGTACAATTCCTTCTCTAAAAATTAGTAATAAAACTGTCTCGCTATTGCATTCTCTCATAGATATCATGCTTTATGTTCTAAAGTTAAAAGACCTTACTTGTGTTTGAGTCGTGCTAACTATGTGCATAACTTGTGGAGGAATATTTGAGCTTCATATTTGCCTCTATGTGTTTTCCCATGTTTGCATTCCTAATTGTTTTGCTCGTCGCTTAGAATTTTTTCTTTTAAACCTAGGGGTCAGCTTAGTACCTCCCTTAGGATCGTAGTCCTAACCTCCTCCGGGACTGATAGGATGGGACGGGTAATAGCACGCAATAGAGTTCATGATCAACACATGCTTTAATTACCTTCACGGGGTGGAAAAGGGTAGAATATGGATATGATGACCGATGCGCTAATACCACGTGTAGCCCCTCTCTGAGGAGTGTCTATCGGGTATTGCGTTGATGTGATCAATATTGTTTCAAACTTTTGCGCCCTTCAGTATTAAATCGATGTTATGCCGTGCAGTAATATATTACGATGATGTTACACTTCGCAGTATTAAGTTACAACGATGTTACACCTCGAAGTATTGTACATTAAATTTGTCGTAAGGTAATTGACATTAGTCCAAGGACAAAATATTATTTGGAGATTATAAGGATTATGCTATTTTAAACAAATGATGAGCAAATTCGTGATGGTGAGAGGAGAAGAAAGTCAAAGAAAATGATTTTTTCGTCCAAGTTGGCATATCGGGATATAATACGGGTCGAGCATTAATACCCGATATTTATAGACTAGTGCCATACAAGGTACTACATTACAATGATAGTAAGATGTACAAGACATGTTAAAAGCAAGTAGTATTTTAAGTAAGTTGAGATAATTTCTAATTATGTGGGTAATTGGTTAATTATTGGATAACAGAACATTACCTAATTAATTGGGGATATGTTGGATATGTATTAAATAGCATGATGTGGCAGCAACCCATCATTCTTTAATGACTCAACAAGAAGATCGGGACGTGGCACACTTAAAGGAATTATGTGTGACACCAAATCCTTGTAATGTGGGCTTTATCCTAACTCAATTCACTTTCTAATCTCTTAGAAAGTTACATCCAAGAACGTTACAATACAAAGGACTATCTGATCCAAGGAACATATCATGTTAATGCATTTTCCAAATATCATCTCAATACTGACTTTTTAATCCAAGGAACAAACCACGTTAACTAAGTTTCCAAAAACAAAAAAGCAACATTCTTGCTAAGTTCTTAAGGAAATGTTTTCGGCCAAAATTGTCTTTGTATTGCAACGTGATTGCTTTGAGGTTTTCATACGACTTGTTCCGTAATTTGTTTCAATTAACATGTATTGGAGGATTATCAAGAGAATCGACTCAGGTATGTTAAGTCTATCTCTTCTTTCTTTTGGCATGATCCATGCAATACGAACGAAACGTGCAAATGTACAAATTCCATAAATGACTCTATTCATAGAAGTACTAGAGATATCTATGTTCATGAATTTCCTTGTGTCATAATATTTTATCATCTGTTCATGGGTCTTAGAAAAAAATTACGAAAGTTGAAAAAATTTACTTTATGATTCTACTCAAAGGAAAAATGGTCTTATGAAGCTCCGAAAGATTTTATTAACGTACTTTTCATGCATTGCATTCACGTGAATTGACCCATGACCATATGGCGTTATATACGCGTATATACGTAAATCTATGTATATGGGATATGGGAAAAGGTTACGGCGTTATATATGCACCACCACCTGATCAGCTGGTATATGATGATGATATTGCCCACAGTGGCTGAAATATGATTCAAACGGCGTTATATACGCGTATATATATATATATATATATATATATATATATGTATATATATGTATATGGGATATGGGAAAGGTTACGGCGTTATATACGCACTACCACCTGATCAACTGGTATACGATGATGATTTTGCCCACATTGGCCGATATGATATGATGGGATGCCCCAGAGGCTAATAATGTTATGCATATACCTATGCACGACATGACATTCATACGCATATACATGACGCTAAAAATAATTTATGATTTACAAATTTATTCATACTTACAGGTTGATTCATGTACTCTATATGTAATCCATGTCTCTTATGTATTTATTTATGTGCCTTACATACTCGGTACATTATTCGTACTAACGTCCCTTTTGCCTGGGGATGATATGTTTCATGCCCGCAGGTCCCGATAGACAGGTCGAGAGCCCTCCAAGTAGGCTATCAACTCAGCGGAAGATGTTGGTTCACTCCATTTGCTTCGGAGTTGCTTGTTTGGTTAGTATGATTTAGACATGTAATGTTTAGTATGGCGGGCCTCTGTACCGACCTTTAGGACATTTATGTACTCTTAGAGGCTTGTCGATATATGTCGTGTATGTGAAAGATTATACAGCCTTAACGGCCTATGTTTTGAGTTTATAAATGATCATGTTGGCATATTTTGCCGTATGTCACGTATATATGATAATGTAATAATAAAGATACGTTACGTTGGTACTCGGTTGTGTAAGGTACCAGGTGCCCATCGCGGCCCATCAGTTTGGGTCGTGACCAAAGTGGTATCAGAGCAGTTCTGTCCTAGGGAGTCTACAAGCCGTTTCTAGTTGAGTCTTGTTTATGGGTGTGTCGTGCACCACAATTATAAGCAGAAGACTACGAGGCATTTAGGACTGTCACTCTTTCTTCTTACTCTAGATGGTGTGGTAGAGCTCAGTTGTAAGAATTCAAATTCCTAACTTCTATCTTATTCATAATACGATAATGCCTACATCCACAAAGATTGGTGGTAAGATATTGAATGTGCATATGGAATAGCTAAGTTTGAGGAACTCGATTTTTCATGATGCTTATGATAAGTAAATGTAAGGTCTTTAGTAGATCATGTGCGTAATAAGACGTATAAGCCTCTTGATAAGGAGCCTTAAGTCAAGAATATCTATCCACCTTTATGGGGAAAGACAATGAGAGATTCCTAAGATAAATACAAGTTTCAACACGCAAAAGAAGCAAGATGAAGAAGGGTACGAGGTGATGAGTGGTGATTTTACCACTGATTTTTGCCTTTTCTCATTAGATTTTGTATTGTTAAATGATAACTTGAGGTCGTTTTTGGTNAAAATGATGCCATGAAGGTGGTTAAGGTCAAATTGGAGTGAAATTGAGCAAAAGAGAGTAAAGAAGAGAAACGAGGGGAGCAATGGCCGAATGCGATCGCATATGCAACATGCGAATCACATTTCGAGCCTGGACATCGCATACCGCAACAGAAAGTTGAGCCCATTTTAATGAGTGAAATCTGGTCAAATATGCGACCGCATATCTCAAATGCGGTTCACATTTAAGTCGCATCACCATCTGACGCCTGAAGCTACATTGTAAATGCGACGCACGTATGCAATCGCACATCACTAATGCGGACCGCATCTCTCAAATGCGACGAACCTCAGGGACCTAGGGTTTTGATGTGAGATGAACAACGTGAAGATGCGAATCGCATCCCTGTTATGCGACAGGAATGTGATCGCATATCAGCCCGACAGGGGTGTTTTTGTCCACTTTTCACTCGAATTTTTGGCCCACTATAAAAAGCATACCTTGGCAACATCTTAAGAAATCTTTGGCATATCTTTGGGACATATTTTCAGCTTTGTAAATATATTTTGAGTAGAGAGGAACAAGTATTGATTTGTGGGTTTGCACACACACTTTGGATATGTAGATTTCGACATTGTGGTGAAGTTTTCTTTACTAATTTGTGTTTATTTCTTTATTTCCTTGCTTTGTATTGTATATCTAAGTGTGTAGTATTTTTCCAACACTTGAATATGGTTTATGGGAATATTCATATTTAAAGTGTGGATTAAATACCTTGTTGTGCTTATGTATTGAATGATTTT
>ML253651.1:28816-45032 GCA_005239495.1 Nicotiana undulata | reverse complement strand
CCCAAAAAAAAAAAAAAAAAAAAAACGAATCCCAACCAAGACCCCTCTCTGTCACTGTTCCCTCTCACTCAACACAAACTGCCGCCGCCGGAAGAGATCCACCGAAAAACCTTCACACCCCTCCTCGTAAAAGCTGCCGCCGCCGCCTCCCTCAACCTCCATCTCCAACCTTTCCACACCACCATAGTCGCAGCCGTCATCCTCTCCTAGAAAAAAAAGAACAAAACCTACCACAGCCGTCGCCGCCGCCTCCACTCCGGCCACACTGATAAACCCTAAACTTCCGCCAGCCACTCCACCTCACTAGACGCCGGCGACCACTCTTCTCACGCCTCTCACCCTTCATCCGCCACCCTTCACCACAAACCAGCTAGGGCTCTCTCCCTCCCTATTTTCTTCTGCTTCATCGGCGAGTCGCCGGAAATTCGACTAAAAACTCAAACACACCCGCACATAGATAGAGAAGCAGACAGAGGACGGAACAGTGAATATAAAACTTAGGTGCATAAAAGAAAGTCAGTCCTTGTCCATTAAAAGAAAATGTTCTGCCTCTTTATTTTAATTCTAAACTTTGCCTCAAAATTGGAGTCTAAGTTGAGTTTGGTTTGAGCTCGTCACTGTCCGTAGAGTTCGGGATTCCAGTTTGAGTCCTTGTTGCTGATCGAAGTTTCTGTTCGCATGTCCAATTGCTTTTTCAAAGGTTTGCTGATGATTCATTAAGCAGACTTTGAAAGTTTTCATCAGTGAGGTCCCTTTCTTCCTCTCTTTTGCCGTTTTGCTTAATGCCATGCTTTTGTTTTGATAACCTCGTTTATCAGTCTGTGCTCTGTTTTAGTTGATAGTATGAGTTAATGATTTATTCCTTTGTTTTGGATTGTGTCCTATCAGTATTGGGTTTGCTCAGATTTGTTTTGCTAATTGTTGTTTGTATATGTTTTTGGTGGAATCTTCTTGGATACGTTAAAATACAAGTATTTAGTTTTCCTGACTCGTTGGTTCATTAAAATATTAATGTTTAGTGCGGGTTGATTAAAATTTGGGTGACTACAAGTATTTGTTCCGTATTGTTTGAATGGAAGTTAAAAGTGAATTGGACTATTTTATTGCTTCTGTTATTGCTTTATTAATTGGTTCGCTAGTAGCATGTTTAGGCCGACCATACTTGGGTAGGCAAACCTTTAGGACATTTATATTTTAGTTTCTTTCGAGGTGAAAGGTCGTCCCTGTTAGTTTATAGTCAGGGAATGCCACGAAGAGCTTGTATATATTTTTATCCGGGGTATGCTCCAAAGTATTTGCATTTGAAGGCCAAAAACGGAACAATTTGAGGAAGCATAGAATAGGATTTTTATTTTTACTTTTATTGTTCTTTTATTAGGTGGGGACGACCTCAAGCCTCTTTTGATTTTTTATTTTCTTTTTATGTTTTGCACTTCAATCTGAGAATTCTTTAAAGCTAACTTGATCGTGTACGCAACCGTAGTAGTTCCAGGACTCGGGGAATGCCTAACACTTTCTCCCCGAGTCAAATGAACCCCCTTACCCGAATCTCTAGTGCAAACTGGTTTTAGAGTTTTAAGTGTTTAAAAGGAAAAATTGTTTCTAAAGAAACGTTGACCTGACACACGAAAACCAAATGTCAAGTGGCGACTCTGATATTCCTTTAAAACACAATTCTTTTGTCAATTTCAAAATTGAAAAACCCTTTCAAACTTTACCAAATTTTTTAATTTATTTTTAAAAGGGTTTAGTAGAATTTTGGGAAAAAGGGGTGTGACAGGGTAAAAACCGATCGAAGGTATAAAGAGTGCAACACGTGCTTTGGTACTCTAATATCTTCCTGCTCGAAGAGAACTTCGATGCCTTTGCTCGAACACCTGAAAATAGGTTAGTGTAAAATATAAACAAAAAAGGAGAATGTCATACCTTAATAATAATATCGTTTGAGGAGTGAGATGTTTCAATTATTTGGTAGTTGCCCGCCGTCTATCGTGCCAAGCTTGTAGGATCCCTTTACGATGGTATCGAGGACTTGATACAGACCTTACCAATTTGGGCCAAGTTTTCCTTCTGGTATTAAGGGTGACTTTTATCAGAACCAAGTCCCTGATTATGAAGTAGCAAAGATTGGTCCTTCGAGTATAATACCTTTCGATGCGTTGTTTCCGCGCGGACGTTCAAACGAGGGCGGTTTCCTGTTTTTCATCTAGTAGTTCGAGGCCAGTATTCATAGCCTTGTGATTTGATTCTTCCGTTGTGTATTGAAAGCTGGAGTTGGGTTCCATGACTTCTACCGGGATCAAGGCTTCGACGCGGTACACTAAGGAGAACGGTGTTGCCCCCATACTGAATTTTGACGTTGTTCGATATGCCCAAAGGACTTCGGGTAGAATTTCTCTCCATTTTCCCTTGGTGTCGTTCAACCTTTTCTTCAAATTCTGAATAATGGTCTTGTTTGTCGATTTGGCCTATCCGTTTCTGCTAGGATGATATGGTGTCAATAAAACCCTTTTAATTTTGTGATCTTCGAGAAACTTTGTTATCTTGTTGCCGATGAATTGCTTTCCATTATCGCATTCAATATCGACAGGTATCGCAAATCGGCATATGATGTGATCCTAGATGAAGTCTATAACTTCTTTTTCTATGACTTTCTCGAAGGCCTGTGCTTCATCCATTTAGAGAAATAGTCCATCATAAATAAAATGAGCTTAAATTTACCTGGGGCCGATGGTAGAGGGTTGACAATATCCATCCCCCATTTCATAAATGGCCACGGGGATAGGACCGAATGAAGTTGTTCTCCGGGATGATGGATCCGGGATGAATTCTTTAGTGTCTTTCCCCTTATTGGCCCAATAGTACCTTGATCTGATGAGTTTGTGAACTAGTGATTCGGCACCGGAGTTGTTCCCATAAGTACCCTTGGGAACTTCTCGTAGGACATAATCAGTGTCCCCTGGTCCCAATCATACTGCTAACGGTCCATCGAACATCCTCATGTATAACGTTCCATCCTCAGCTAATGTGAATTGAGCAGCTTTTGTTGAAAGTGTCTTTGATTCCTTAGGGTCTGATCAGAGCTTTCTGTTATTCATATACTCAATATATTTATTCCTCCAATCCCACGTTAGGCTTATGGATATTATCTCGTTGTAACCTTCTTCGATTACTGACTTCGAGAGTTGAACGACAGTCCCAAAGCTGCTTTTGTCGTCCTCGATTAATGATCCCAAATTCGCAAGGGCATCAGCTTTATTGTTCTGCTCTCGAGGTACATGCTGGAAAGTCCGTTCTTTAAAACGATGTAACGTCACCTGCAGCTTATCCAAATACCTTCGCATTCTATCCTTTCGAACCTCGAAGGTTATGTTTACTTGGTTTACTACTAGTTGGGAGTCGGATTTGGCTTTGATGACTTCGGCTCCCAAGCTTTTATCTAGTTCGAGACCTGAAATCATGGCCTCGTCGGCCTCATTGTTAGTCAACTTAAAAGCTTTGATAGATTTCCTAATACTATTGCCCGTGGGCGGCTTCAAATCGATGCCTAGCCCAGACCCTTTCACATTCGAAGTGTCGTCTGTAAAATGGATCCACCCCCCGATGATGTACTAGATTTTAACAAAAGTTCCTTTTCGACCTCGGGTACGAGGGCTGGCGTGAAGTCGGCCACGAAGTCTGCTAAAATTTGAGACTTGATGGCCGTTCGGGGTTGATATTTGATATCATACCCACTATGTTCGACGGACCATTTGGCCAATCGGCCCGACAGTTCGGGCTTATGTAAAACATTACGAAGAGGGTAAGTGGTTATCACACATATTGGGTGACATTGGAAATATGTTTTTAGTTTCCTAGCGGTGCTTATTAGAGCAAGTGCCAATTTTGCTAAGTGTGCATATCGATTTTCTGCTTCTCCTAGAGTTCGACTTACATAATAAACAGGAAACTGCGTAACTTTCTCTTCTCAAACTAGGACACCACTTACCGCGATTTCTGAGACCGCTAAGTATGAGTACAACTTTTCATCTGCCTTTGGAGTATGAAGCAATGGTGGGCTGAGATATATCGTTTTAATTCTTCTAACGCCTGCTGGCATTCCGGGGTCCAGGCGAAATTGTTCTTCTTTTTGAGTAGTGAGAAGAACCTATGGCTACCATCTGATGATCTCGAGATGAATCGACCTAAGGAAGCTATCCGCCATGTCAGCCTTTGTACGACTTTAACGTTGTCCACAACTGTGATGTCTTCGATAGCCTTGATTTTATCGTGGTTGATCTCGATCCCCCGATTTGATACCATAAACCCGTGGAACTTCCCCGGACAGACCCCGAAAGCACATTTCTCGGGGTTGAGCTTCATGTTGTATTTTCTCAATATCTTGAATGTTTCTTGCAAATGTGTCAAATGGTCCTTTGCGCGCTGGGACTTAACTAGCATATCATCAATATATACTTCCATTGACTTACCTATTTGTTCTTCAAACATTTTATTTATTAGGCGTTGGTAGGTAGCACCCGCGTTTTTTTAGCCCAAATGGCATTATGTAATAGCAATATGTGTAATACTTAGTGATGAATGAAGTATTGTCCTGATCCTCCGGGTTCATTTCAATTTGGTTGTACCTGGAGTAGGCGTCGAGAAAACTAAGGGTCTCGTGGCCGACCGTGACATCGATCACGCAATCGTTGTTAGGCAGAGGAAAAGAGTCTATGGGGCATGCCTTGTTTAAATCCTTATAATCTACACACATCCTAAGGTTTTTTCCCTTTTTTAGGGACTACGACTATATTTCCTAACCATTCGGGATATTTTACTTCCCGAATGGATCCTATTTTGAGAAGTTTAGTTACATCGTCCTTGTCGAAAGTATGCTTTACCTCGGACTGGGGCCTTCTCTTTTGTTTCACTGGACTGAACATCTGGTCTAGACTCAATCGATGTGTTGTTATCTCTAGTGGGATTCATGTCATGTCTAAGTGGGACCAAGAAAAACAATCCATGTTATCAATAAGAAATTCAATGAGTTTCTTCCTGAGTGCGAGGGTTAATCCCGTACCTAGGTATACCTTTCGTTCGGGAAGGTACTCGATCAATATAACTTGTTCTAGCTCTTCGACTGTTGTTTGGTGGCATCAAAATCTTCGAGAATAACGAAGGATCGAGGGATCCAATAATCGTCGTCTTCTTCTTCCATTCCCTGCTTCTCCGATTCAGTCGAGGCTGGTGGTTGTGGTTGCTATTTGGCCTCCTATTGTCCTTTGACCTCCGATCTCTTTAACATCGAAAGTTCTTATATTGGTATTACCTCATCGACCACGAACATTTCCTTTGCAGCATGTTGCTCCCCATATTCTGTTTTTACCTCATCCGGGTGTCGGGAATTTCATCATTTGGTGGAGAGTCGAAGGGACTGCCCTCATATTGTGAATCCAGGGCCTCCCGAGTAGGGCGTTGTACCTCATGTCGCCCTCGATTACATGAAACTTAGTTTCTTGAATAGTTCCAGCCACGTTCACCGGTAAAATGATCTCTCCTTTGGTTGTTTCACTGGCCATATTGAAACCGTTTAGGACTCGAGCTGCGGGCACGGTTTGGTCTTGTAGGCCGAGCTGTTCCACGACTCTCGATCAAATGATATTTTTCGAGCTACTTGGATCCACTAAGACACGCTTAACTTGAACTTTATTCATAAAGATAGAAATTACAAAAACGTCGTTGTGGGGTTGGGAAATTCCTTCTTCTTCCTGATCGTTGAATGATACGGAGCCTTCTGGCACATAATTCCTTTGAGCATGTGATTTTTACCTCACTAAAAAATACTCCCACAAAAATTAATAAATAGATTTTTCTTATTTGTTTTTTAAAATTTTGATAATTATTGCAATTATTTGCATTTAGTTGCATTTTGATAATATTTAAATCTTCATCATATAGAATTATTAGGGTTTAAATTAATCTTGCACCTAATTACATGATTTGATCAGAGTATTAGAAGAAAGTCACAAAAATTATTTATTTTTAACATTTGTCTTAGTGTTTACATTAGTAATTTTCTTTTAATAATTTAGGATTGGCTAACTATATAAATAGCACAAATAGATAGTTAGTTTAATTTTACAAATTCAGATAATTTAGTACTTAATTTAGGATTAAATTAAATTAATTAATTCTTATAAAAAAAAAGGGTCTAGTTAAGTGTTAGCCGAACTGGGCTAGTTTTAAACCAGCCTAACTCCAAGCACTTAGTCCAAATCGCTAAGACCAATACCCAACCCAGTCTTAAAACCTCACCTAACCAAAACTGCATCGTTTTGGTGTCAATCAATCCCAACTGTTGATCTTCACAAGATCCAACGGCTCGGAACTCCCTCTTCCTTTCATATTTAAGTGTCCTAAAGACCCCTACCCGCCTCATTTCGTCTCTCCCCCTCTATCACACCTCTCTCTCTAACCTCACCCCAAACTCTAGCCGCCTCTCCACCCTCCGCCCTGAGCCACGGAAATCACCCACGGCGGCGGCGAAACCCCAAAGCCACACAACTTTACCCTATATGCTCCCCTCACCCTCTCAAACATCACCATACCAACCAAACCCCTCAAAAACTCCACCAAAATTGGTGGATCTAAGATCCAAAACCCCCAAAAACCCTAGCCCAGCCATACACTGCCTCCGGAAATCGCCTACGGCGGCGGTGAAATCCTAAACCTACCCAAAATCACACCACAACATCCCCACACCCTCTAAAACCCCACCATACCAACTGATCTCCCAAAAACCCCACCAAAATCATTAGATCTTAGATCTAAAATCCTAGAAACCCTAGCACTGCCGCCAGAAATCACCTACGGCGGCGGCGAAGCTATAAATCCACCCAAAACCCAACCATATAACCACCACACCCCCTAGAACCCTATTCTACCCAGCGATCCCAAAAACACCCCACCAAATTAAGTAGATCTTAGATCTAGGTTTTCCCCATACCCTCGATCTGCTCCCCCTTTTTAAGTTCCACCTAGCTTGTCTAAAAATCTTCGTGCCAAGATCTCCCATCAGGGATCTCAGATTCCAGATGGGTGTCTTGGCAAGAGGGTTTTTAACAACTAGATCCTCTTTTGCCAAAACAGTTCGATTTAGGTATACATTCTTTTTCCTTTTTCTTTTCTGATTTCCCTTTATTTTTATTATTATGTATTTTATTTTATTTAGTTTCATGTTTATATTTCAGTGTTACTATTTTTACTTATTTTTTTGTAAATCAATTAAATAGAATTAGTGAGGTTAAATTAAATCAGTAATTAGTAGATGCATGTTTGGCAGTTGTTTGTTAGTATTTGGGATTGGGCTTCATTGATTGACCCATTTAATTTAGCTCAAGAGTTGGGCCTGTTTGTGCTAGACAACCCACAACTTTAGTAAAGTTTAAGAGCCCAAGGTCTTTTAGACTAGAGTCACACGACTCAGGCCCAGAACCAGGTCAGGTTCTGAGGCAATTCCAAAGCCCTGAAGGGTCAACTTTGGAATTTTAATTTGAAATTTTTTCGGTAAATACTAGGAAGCTTCTAGAAAAGGGACAATTGTCCCAAGCTGAGTAGGAAAGGATAAGGATAAGTTCTCAAATATCTAGAAATTGGACAGTTGTCCATTTTCTAAAGTAAGAAGGTACCAAAAATTGGGTAGATGTCCATATTTCTGTTTGGGTAAGATGCCCTTTCTTGATTTTCAGGGAATGCTGGCAGATTCCCTTTGTACCCTAATCCTTATTCCTTTTTTCACACTCACTCTATATAAACACTCACTTTCTTTCATTATAGACACATACACAAAAAAAAAAAAATTCCTAAAAACATCACTAAGTCTCCACTGTCATTTTCCTTCATTCTAAAAAACTTTTAAGAAAAACCAGCCTTGGTATTCCAGAAACAAAAAATATATTTCCCGCTTTTTCCAAGTTATATTGTTTTCCTTACTCTATTGGGTTTCCAAACTTGAATTTGGAATTCTTTGGTTTTCCTACTTGATTTCTCTGATGCTACTTTCTGTAACGACTCGATCGGTCGTCTTGAGAGTTTAGCCTCGTTTCCCCTATTTCTGCTTTATCATGTGTTGTTCAACTCATTTATGTTGCGTTGGGTCGATTGGCTCGGGTTCGGAGTGGTCGTGGTGTGAAATGAGACACTTAGTCTCTTAAGTTGGTTTAATAGTTGGAAAGGTCAATCGGAAGTTGACTTATAGGTTAATGATCACGGAATGTGGTTTTTATGGTTCAGATAGCTTCGTTAGATGATTTGGGAGTTAGGAGTGTGTTCGGAATGTTATTTTGGAACATGGAACTTATAGGTGATTTTGGAGTGTATTTGGACTTAGGACTGTGGAACAGGTTCGTAGTGTCATTTTGGATGTGTGTGCAAATTTCAAGACAATCGGACGTGGTTTGGTCAGTTTCGACATCGTTGGTGAATTTTGGAAGTTTGAAAGTCCTTAGGCTCGAATCATGGGTTGATTTAGTGTCTCGATGTTGTTTTGAGTGTTCTGAAGGTTGGAGTAAGTTTGAATAGTGGTATATGACTAGCTGGTATCTTTGGTGGAAGCCCTGAGGGCCTCGGGATGAATTCAGATGGCTAACGTAAAGATTTGGAATTTGGTTGAGTAGCTGAACTTTACTGCTTCTGTCATTTTTGCACTTGCGGATTGGGGACAGCAGGTACGAGCCCCGTAGGAGCGAGATTTGGCCGCATATGCAGAGAGTTGAGGAGCTGAAGAGAACCACAGGTGCGCATAAGGACCGCACCTACGAGACCGTAGGAGCGAGAAGATGACCGCAGAAGCAGAAACTCTAGGGTTAAGTGAAAACCGCAATTGCGATGGTTTTTTCACAGGTGCTGTGATGACCCAAAGGGGTCATCTTATGTAAAGTTAATTATGATTGTGTTCTGAGGGCCCGAAAGCCTCCGTTTATCTCACCTCGATGTGCGTGCGCAGCCCGGGCGTGTAGCCGGGAAGCCTTTTATGTGAAAACTTGAGTAAGAGTTGAATTTATGATAATTAATTGAATAAAGTTGACTTTAGTCAACATTTTTGATAAACGGACCCGAACAAGTGATCTGACGGTCCCGGAAGGTCCATAGGAAAATATGGGACTTGGACGTATGCCCGGAATCAAATTCCGAGGACCCAAGTCCGAGAAATGAATTTTTAAAGAAAATTATTTTATGAAAATATTAGAGGCTTATGAAAATGAACCTTGATGGGAAACCTGTGCTGCTGGACCCGTATTATGATTTCGGAGCCCGGAGCAGGTTCAATATGTGTTATTTAAGTTATATGTGAAATTTGGTAAGAAACGGACTTGATTTAACGGGTTTCGGATCAAAATGGGAAAATTGGAGTTGATGAAGTGTTGAGGATTTTCATAGAATTTGAAATTTGGCTTGAAATGTGATTTTGTGTTCCCAGGGTCTGAATGAAATTCCGAGACCGGGGATAGTTTCGTTATGTCATTCATGACTTGTCTGCAAAATTTGAAATCATTCTGAGTAGTATAGGCCGGTACGGTGCATTGAAGTGAATTCTAGAATTTCAAGTTCTTAAGTTTTGATTTAATTTTGTTTTGGGGTTGAATTTTGAGTTTCGTTGTTGTTTTTCATGTTCCGAGAGTTCGAGCGAGTCCGTATCACGAATACAGACTTGCCGGTACTTTTGGACGGGGTCCCAAGGGGCTCGGGTGAGTTTTGGACCCCCCGGGAGCTAAGTTAGAAAACCAGAAATTTCTGCTATCTGGTTTCCTTCTCTGCGATCGCAGAAGGTGGGTTGCGATCGCGGAGAAGGATTTTGCTGGGTTGTTGATTGTTCTATGCGATCACAGCCTCCCCTTTGCGATAGCAGCCTCCCCTGGGCAGTGTTGTTAAAATACGGGACTTAGCATTTTTCCTCCATTTTCATCTTCCTCCTCAAGTTTTTAGAGAGCTCTTCAAGGGACCTTCCACCACTGTTATTGAGGTAAGTAAATTCCATAGTTTTACTAGTTTCAAACATTAATTCCTAGTTAAATTCACTATTAAATTATTTAAAATCATAGAATTAGTTAGTAATTTTAGGGTTCGTGAGGATTTTGTGATTTTTCCATTCTAGGCCTTGAATTCAAGTAGAAATCACACCTTAATGATCCTTAGGCTATGGGTGAGTGATCCCTTCGAGAATCTTCAGAATTTGATCATGAGGGACCGGGTTGGAATTTGGGAATTCTTCAAGAGTAGCGATTTTATTGAATAACTAGGATAACTTCCCGCTTTGTGCATGCATTGATATTATTGTATACCTTTTGGCTAGTTGCGAGTCCTCGGGTGTAGAGTTCAGAGTTTCGGGCGCAATTGTGGTCTGAGGGGTAGATTCGACACCAGGTGAGTCTCCTTTCTAACCTTGTAAGAGGGAATTTTCCCCATAGGTGATGTATATGCTATGTGTAAATTGTTTGGGGGCTACGTATGCGCCAAGTGACGAGAGTCCATACGTAGCGACTATTATTGTTATGTCCGGGTAGTTAGGCCCACACATGCCTTGTATGCCTTTTCTCGTAATGCCTGATATGTTTTCCTTGTAATGCTTTATGTGATTTATTGTGACGCCATATGTACTATGAGATTATGGTTTGTATAGTGTTGTTCCTTTGAGGCTTTATGGAAAATTGTTGAATGACAAGGAATTTGTATGGAAAGTAAGTATTGTAAGATATTGAGATCGGGTCGTACGCCACGGCAGGTTCGAGAGTGATTATGTCTATATGGGTTCGGGTCGTACGCCACGACAGAGTTGAAAGCAATTTGTGAAATATATGGGATCGGTCCGTACGCCACGGCAGAGTTGAAAAGAAATTGTGAAATATATGGGATCGGGTCGTACGCCACGGCAGAGTTGAAAAGAAATTGTGAAATATATGGGATCGGGTCGTACGCCACGGCAGAGTTGAAAAGGAATTGTGAAATATATGGGATCGGGCCGTACGCCACGGAAGTGTTGAAACGAAATTGAAATGAATATGGGATCGGGCCGTGCGCCACGGCAGTGTTGAAAAGTAATTGAATATATATGGGATCGGGCCGTACGCCACGACAGTGTTGAGAAATACTTGAGATACACATGGGATCGGGCCGTACGCCACGGCGAGTTTAAAAGGTACCTTATCGGAGCGGGCCGTACGCCACGGCGGATCTAAGAAATTGTGATTATTGTTTCGTTCGGTGGTCTTACCCTTGAAAGTGCTTTATTGTTTAGTTCAGTAGTTGTTTGGATTTTTGCTCCTGATATGTACTTGTTGCTTATTTCCTGACATGCCTACTGTATTTCATTATATTCTATCATATGTTATTACTGTTGGACCTTAGTGAGTATCGAGTCGACCTCTCGTCACTACTTCTTCGAGTTTAGGCGGGATACTCACTGGGTACATATTTATTTAATATGTACTCATGCTGCACTTTCTTTTCTTTCTGTACTTGACTGTACATGTCCGGAGGCTGGTACGTCTGATTATCAGACCGGTGCTAGGTATTGATAGCGTGGTCATACTTCACGGTGAGCTGCTTTCCCGGCGACTTCCTAGCAGCACCCTGGAGTTCTTTTGTTATATTCTCTGTCCATTTCATTCAGACTGAGACTCTGTATATATTGTAGTCATTGTATATTCAGTAGTTGCCCATGACACTCGTGACACTAGTTCCTGGCACACACGCGCGGTGTATATATATTTTGGGTTTTGGGTTGTACAGGCATGCATATGCTTTATTTCCATGTCAAGCTATCATCATGTTAACTGTTTAAAACTTGTAAATGTTGACTTGTTAATTAGATGGGAAGGGTAACACTTAGTGTAATTTGTGTCGGCTTGCCTAACCCCTTCATTGGGCGCCATCACGACCCGGATTAGGATTCTGGGTCGTGACAGGTGCGGCGTCGCAGAAGCGACTCTGAGACCGCAGATGCGGAAAACACTAGACATAGGGTATAAAAAGGTCTTCTTCGCGAATTTTGCTAAGTTTCTCCATTTTTGTGACGGGAACTGAGCTTGGGCAGTGATTTCTCAAGAGGGATAAAGGGTTATCAGTTGGGTAAGAAAATTAAGCTTTATTACTTGTGTTTATGACCATTTTTCCATTGATTAAATCATGATATTAGTAGAAATTAGGGAAGAAGGTTGGGAGATTAGGGCTTGAAATTGGAGAGGTAAAATTGGGGATTTGAGGGGCCATTCGAGGTCCGATTTCAATGTTCTTGGTATGTATAGACTCGTGGAAGGATAAGGATTCTATTGATGTAACTTTTTATCGGATTCCGAGGCGTGGGCCCGGCGGTCAGGTTTGGCCAATTTTGGGATTTTTTATTAAATTTGATAATTGTAGAGTGGGATTTGTTCCTTAGCATATATTGATGATATAAATCTGATTTTTTGTTAGATTTGGAGTAATTGGAGGCTGAGTATAGAGGCAAAGGCATTGTGGGCTGAGATTTTAGTCGGTTTGAGGTAAGTAACGCTTCCAAAATTGGTTCTGAGGGTTCGAAACCCCGAACTACTTGTCAGGTGATTAGAATTGGTGACACATATGCCAAGTGACGGGCGTGCGGGCGTAGACCATGAGACTTGTGACCTGGTTCATCCCATGGAACCGTTTAGTGATTTTTCCTTGATGATATCTGTGCTTCTATCAATGTGAATAATGCGAACATGTTAGAAATCATGATAAATTATATATTAAGGCTTCACGCCGATACTGTTGAGACCCGAGCGGTCGTTTACATGTAAACATGTTAGAATCATGCTAGATATTATGTTAGGGCTTCACACCGACACTGTTAAGACCCGAGTGGTCATTTATTATTGTCATCTCATGTGTTTCATTGATATTATATACTCAGTCCTGCCATAGCAGATCATATCATGTCTCAGTCTCTGTAAATTGTCGATTTTATGCATTATATCATTGATCCGGGCTAGTTTATGCAATGTGAGCCCATGTGAGCGAGACTGGAGAGTGATGACTGAGTGAGGCCGAGAGCTTGATATTGAGTGACAGTATGGGATCGGGCTTCACGCCGCAACGAGATATTGATTATGCCTTCGTTGTCTTGTTATAACGCTTGGGCTAAGAGGAGCCCCTCCGGAGTGACGGTGCTTCGAATGTGAAGGGGCCCGAGCTAGGCATCGTTTTGAAGCCACCCGCGGGTAACACTATTAGGCAATGTATCAAAACTTCTAAGTTGACTAACAATGAGGTCGAGTACGAGGCCATGATTGCAGGTCTCGAGCTAGCTAAAAGCTTGGGAGCAGAAGTAATTGAAACCAGGTGTGACTCTTTACTGGTGGTGAACCAAGTAAACAAAACATTCAAAGTTCGAGAGGATAGAATACAAAGGTATTTGGACAAGCTGCAGGTAACTTTGCACTGTTTTAAGGAATGGACCTTACAACATGTACCTCGAGAACAAAACAATGATGCCGATGCGCTTGCAAATCTGCGACCATTGATCGAGGAGGATGAGATAAGCTTGGGGACTGTCGTTCAACTCTCGAGACCATGATCGAGGAAGGTCATGCCGAGATAAACTCTACAAGCTTAACCTGGATTGGAGGAATAAATATGTTGAATACTTGAAAAATGGAAAGCTCCTATAAGACCCTAAAGAATCGAGGGTCCTACAAACCAAAGTTGCTCGATTTACATTGGCTGAAGATGAAACATTATACAGGAGAACATTCGATGAACCGTTGGCAGTGTGTTTGGACCAGGGGGCACCGATTATGTTCTACGAGAGGTCCATGAAGGCACTTGTGGGAACCACTCCGATGCTGAATCACTGATTCACAAAGTCATTAGAGCAGGATACTACTAGGATAGCATGGAAAAAAACTAAGGAGTTTGTTCAAAAATGTGATAATTGTCAATGGTTTTCACCGATGATCCACCAGCCCGGAGAATAACTTCATTCGTTCCTATCCCCATGGCCATTCATGAAATTGGGGATGGATATCGCCGGCCCTCTGCCATCGGCCCCAGGTAAAGCTAAGTTCATTTTATTTATGACTGACTATTTCTCTAAATGGGTTGAAGCACAGGATTTCGATAAACTCAGAGAGAAAGAGGTTATATACTTCATCTGGGATCACATCGTGTGTCATTTCTGGATACCCGCCGAAATAGTGTGCGACAACGGAAAACAATTTATCGGCAGCAAAGTGACGAAATTTCTCGAACGCCATAAAATAAAAAGGATATTATCAACGTCGTATCATCCCAGTGGGAACGGACATGCTGAATCAACGAACAAGACTATCATCCAAAACCTAAAGAAAGGATTGAGCGACGCTAAGGAGAAATGGAGAGAAATTCTACCCGAAGTCCTTTGGGCATATCGAACAACATCAAAATCCAGTACGGGGGCAACCCCGCTCTCCTTAGTATATCGCTCTGAAGCCTTGATTTCGATCGAAGTCGGGGAACCTAGTGCTAGGTTTCGACATACAACAGACGAGTCAAATCACGAGGCTATGAATACTAGCCTTGAATTATTGGATGAAAAATGCGAAGTCGCACTCGTTCGAATGGTTGCACAAAGGCAACGAATCGAGAGATACTACAATAGAAGAACCAACATTTCACACTTCAGAGTCGGGGACTAGGAAATTCACCATCAATACTCGAGATCCTAATGAAGGGAAGCTCGGCCCAAATTGGGAAGGACCCTACCAAGTCCCCGATATCGTCGGAAAGGGATCTTATAAGCTCGGCACGATGGACGGCGAACAACTGCCAAATAATTGGAACATATCATAAACGATATTATTGCTAAGGTATGAGTTTAAGCCTTTTTTTCATTTATATATTCGATAATAACTCACTACAGGTGTTCGATCGAAGACATCGAAACCTCAGGTTTTAAAGTACGCGTTGCGCATTTTTTTTCGTAGATCGGTTTTTTTCCCAGATGGGTTTTTCCGTCTAAATTTTTATCGAGGCAACAATCATGTGCTACCTGGGGACAATTCAACAGTATCCAAGGCTTCTTTACAATCAACCTCGAATACTAGGGGGCATCACCCTCGGATGTTATATTTTCGAGGAAAGTACTTCAAGTCAAAGGGTCTCGATAGGGAAAACTTTGTAATGAGCCAAACGGTCAGATGAACCGTGTCCATATAGATTAGTCGTGTCATACTGGAAAAACATGTACGCATGTATAAATTATTCAAAGAAGCATTTTTCCTTATCAAATATCTTGTGTCTCAAAGGAAATCTTCTACTATTCGAGCTCCATGCTTATGATTTTGTGAAAGAAGGCTCAAGGGCCAAGTGTAAATACACCTCGAATACTCGGGGACTGCCGTCGACAATCGACATGTTCGAATTATTTAAAGACTTCAAAGAGGCACCCCTCGACTCATAGGCCAAGGCCATCATTCTCGGGGACTAGCACTTCAAACAAGTTCGAAGTGTTATTGGGAAATAAGCCCAAGAGGCATGCCCAAAGGCTACAACCAAACTAATGCGGCTTGGAGACGTCCGAATCCCGCAATAAAAATAGGTCTTCGAATTCTTTGAAAAACCGGTTTAAAAAAAGGCTACCCTCCGCGAATAATCAAAAGGCCTTCGATAAAATCAGCCCTCTAAAAACCTTAAGAGGTATCATATTATCCCAACACAAAGATGCTAAGGCACAAAAAGCAAAGAGGTTTCGATCGACATTAAACCCTAAAAAAATCCAATGGGTAAAAAATACATGCTAAGGCATAAAGAAATTTTTTACTAAGTCTTTAAGCCGAAAGAGGAAAAAAATAGCCATATTTTAGAGGCCATATCAGCCACATCTAAAGAGCCTAAGGGACAATACACTTAGAGTTCAAGATCTTGTTCTCACTCAATTCGAACCTAAGGGTTCCACTATTTCGAGCTCAAATAAAAACTTACTTGAATATAGCTCGAGGATTCATCATTATTTGATACAAAACTTAAGGGGTATGTACTATAAGTTCGAACCATATTCGAACTCGACTAATGTGATTTCGGTAAAGCCACCCATAACCAAAATCTCGAACACATTGTTCGAAGCATAAAATTGTGTTAAAATTTTACAAGGCACAAACATGTTTAAAGATAAAAATTGAGAAGGCGTTCAAAAGAAAATTTGATTTATATATACATACATATATATATATATATATATATA